>DWCF01002504.1:0-23678 GCA_018230265.1 Delias oraia | reverse complement strand
GCGTCACAGACTGCGCATTGGTTATGCTGCTGGCTTTTTACGTCTATATGCGGCATTTTTAAGGGTCTCCGATAGCCAAACTATAAAAATATATTATATACTGATCAGAATGAATAATTTGTTTGATTCAGCTGACTGATTTCTTCCAATAATTGTATTAAACAAAAAACCGCAGTGCGACCATACCCAACCTTCATGCTTATGGCATAACCCGTCAATGGAACTAGTCCGTATTTTAGAACAGGAAAAAAAATTATTTTTAATTGACGTTTCTGATTTTACATCAAGCCAACATTAGGGACTTCCCGTTCTCAAATACGGACCGCTTGTTATTTCGAAATATAAACGTCTCTTTCTAACCTAGCGCCACTAGAAATAGCCATCTCTTTCTAACAGTGCCATTTAAAATATATCAATATCTAACATAGCGCCAATTAAGATATAGACGTCTCTTTCTAACAGCGCCAACTAAGATACATACGTCTTTTTCTAATAGCGCCATTTAACATAAACGTCTCTTTCTAACATCGCCAATTAAGATACATACGTCTTTTTCTAATAGCGCCATTTAACATAGATGTCTCTTTCTAATAGCGCCATTTGAGATATAACTGTTTCTTTCTAATACAGCGCCTAGTCATTTCTTTTTAACAAAGATCTAGTCGATTCTTTCTTACAGCGTCACAAAGTACATTCGTTTCTTTCTAACGCAGCGTCGTTTAAGCTATAGATAGCCATTTCTATCAAACAAAGATCTAGTCGTTTCTGTCTAACAACTCAGCACAACGCCGCTGTAAGATGAAGCTGTTTCAATCCAGCATAGCGAGCTTACGTTTAATGGACGACAACGGAGTTTTTCTTTGTGGAACCGAGCATTAATATTTACACTAATTTACAAGCTACCAATTTTAAGAAATATAAATAATTCCAATCGAATTTTTTGTGCTAAAGCTTGCCCAATTCCACATACGGGCCGTTATCTACCACGCTGGTAGAGCCATAGAAGCTATTAAAAAGACAACCACGCAATTACTCGGCCGAAGCAACAACTGGCTTCTCTCGAGCTGCGAGCGACAATTAAAGTACTCCTTAGATTATCGCGTTTAATTGATGCGTATATTTCAATAGCGCGACGGATTACAAATGAACAGTTCAAAGGCATTTCACAATTTCAACGCGTCGTTTAAGACCTATACCTCTCTCACTCATCGACTATAGCAAATATCCGTGTCAGAGTGAGACAAAACGACGTCACAGGTTCCCATATTTTTTAAAAGTTTTTAATATAATTTTTTTACAAAAATCCTCTTATAAATCAGCAATAACGAATCATAGTACTAATTCCGATTTCACTATATTTAACGACTGCGCGTAACGCCACCGCGCTAGTGTCACAGCGGAGCTTCGTAGGGCCAAACGTCCACAAACCTAGCACAGATACCTAGTCAAGAACTCGGCGACGTCAGTCTTGGTGAGATCCGCGAAATCCGAGGCGCGCTTGCCCCGCTGCAGTATCTCGATCGTACTCCGCGACTCGAGCTGTCTGATGTGATGCAGCAACCTGGCCTCGGACAGTGGTGAAATAGGCTTCGACACGTTCAAAGTCGTGTTTTTCAAGGCGCGCGCGATCGTCTTGAGAAACTTGAACCACTGCCGCTCGCTGGACGTCGCGTCGGGCGTGTTCGACAGGACCATCGCCTTCTCCGATAGTGCGCAGACGCAGCTCAGCGTTAGCTGAAGATCAATAATATTTTTAATAGTATATTATATAGTAATATATGATATAGTAGTAATAAGTTAAGTTAATAGTATAGGACAACAAACAACACCATTCCCCAAAGATCTACCAGAATTTTACGCCGCTCCAGCTGTACTTCCAAGAGCCGCCCATATCTTCATTAACGATACATTACAATTTTCGGTAAGTATTGTGCAAAATAAATAAAAAAACATTTATTTCCCCTCAAAAAGATACAATTTATTATAAAATGAAAATAGCTTTATAAGTTAGGATACTGAAGGACCATAAACTAATCTAAAAAAATACTTAGCGTGAAACGGTACTTGTACTGTGTTTAAGTGAGCGAGGATATCGGAGGCCCTTAAAAGTACCCGCTTAAGGATCTCAAAAAGCCGGCAATACACCCAGTGCGCGGATTTTGGCGCGATTGTTCATGGGCGGCGGTATGGTAAGAGAACACTCTTACCATATAGGAGACCCACCTGCTCCCGTGTCAGCTATAGAATAAAAAATCTAATTCTAACAAGTTTGTCCATGGGCGTCTACGATCGTTCCATAACTGAGCGTTTTTTGTGCACCACCAATCTGAAGCCAGCTATCTGCTGAGGTATTTCCAAACCTATAAATACGATTTGGAAATCTTCAAAAAAGAGCATAGGCAATACATGGCTAGGGTTGTCCATGGGCGGTCTACTTGTCTTTTATGAACCTGCTTCTTCTAAATTGCTACCCGATTTAAAAAAAACACGCAAACTTACAGAATTAGTGAGTGCATACGGCGTCCTAGCCGGATCCAAGGCTTCAGCGATGATCCCGCAGCATTCCAACACAGCTGTCCAGCCTACGCTGTTCTGTATGTATCTGAAAAATTAGTAATAAATTCTATAATTTTTTATTATTCTATAGCAGACAACGGAGTAGTTGGATCTCCTATATGGTAAGAGAACAAAGCCGCCCATGAACAAACGCGTCGAAGTCCGCGCTATTCACATTTAAGGGCCTCCGATATCCTCACTCACTCTGCGAAATGTAGGACAATAGGCCGTTAATAGATTACTTCGGTCAGGCGTATGACATGTTCCTACTCGTGTGAGATGCTGAAAAATATGGGCTGTTTCGACCAATATGGCACCACGGGGTCAAAGAATACCAGCATGAAACAGTATTACGTTGAAGTGAGGATATATATAGGCTTTTAAAATTATACCGCTTAAGCGGATATACAATCTGACAACAACCAAAGCAATTATGGCGGCGTTGTCCATGGACAGCGATGACCTTTTATCGTTGAGGATATTCAACAACTCCGGTGCCCTATATACAATAAAAAATAACATTAAAAAACACCGCAAACTTTGTATGTGGGATACATACAAAGAAATACATTCAAACACTCAAAAACAGCACTCACTTGCGATAATGATCGGACAACTCAGCCAGCCGGGCATCGAACCTGCACCGTGTCGACGGCAGCGCCCGCAATATCCTACACCAAAGGAAACGGAGTCGCGAATGCGTCACCGGCACGCGACTCAGAAATCGGGCCACCAATAACTGTGAACATATGAAATAAAACACTAAGAAAAACAACCAAGAAACTCAATTGGATTAGCACTTGTTCAACCATGTGAGGAAACCAAATTATTTGAATTGGTAAGTGCATTCCCAAATGCAAATATTAAAAAAAAAGTTTTTTTAATGTGAAACCTTAGGTGTGTCCGGCGCAATAAATAATAAAAAATATACAAAAAATAAATTACTGAAAATCATGTCACGGAGAAAACTCTAATAAAGATCTCTTAAAAGGCATCTCATTCTCTACAAGCTTCTCTGTCTCTATCCAATGTGTATCTCTTTCTGTCTTTATTATCGTCATCTCGTCTATCCATACAAGGATACATACCCGTCCCTTTCTAACAGTCAACATCTGGGCCAGCCTGTCCCCATACAAGAGTCCGGTGAACATTTTGCTCAACAACTCATCTTTGTCTTCGTCAAGGAGATTTTTCACAGGCACCGGCTTCTGATTTATCGCCAGGTTCACTACCTGTAGGATAAACATAGTTAAATTTTACTTGAATAATGTCTTACACGTTCACTCTCTGGCCGATATGCATTTGTTGTTGCGAAAACGAGATAAAACATTTTTATTTATAAATAATCAATTTTTTCAAATTCAAATAGATTTAAAACTATGTATCTTTTCTAAACTATTTTCAATGAAAAACTCTTAAAAGCTTGATTTAAGTTTTAAGAATCCCTTTTCACTTATAGCCTATTACAAGCATAAAATAAATACCGACGGAAAGCCACCAAAAGAAAACCTATTATTCAAATAGTCCACAATTTTGAAACATAATCTACTATACTAAGTAGAAAGTAGATATAACATTCTACTAAGTACAAACAAACCTGTCTTTTATCAACACATTCACTTTTTGGACTCTCCTGTTTCGGCCTTCTTTGAACCGACTCTATATTCTTAAGGAACACATTCGATTCATCTTCTTGGAGCTCCGCGTCCTTCTGCGCTGCATCTAGTTGCTTCTGTTTCTCTTCTCTTTCCTACAAGTACATTAAACATCATACAATACCCCACACAATGTTACGCCGGCGTCATTTCATTTTTCTACTATATAGCGGAAACCGCGACAATAGCGGAAATTTTTCCCATGGGAGAGCCATGTTGAGGCATATGCTGACGCACTAATTGGGCCGGTTCGTCCGAAGTGCTCACAGGCTCACGGAATACTCAGTGTGAAACGGTACCTGTACTGTTTCTCAGAGTGAGTGTGGATATCAAAGGCCTTTAAAGTGCCGCTTAAGCAGCATAAAAAGCCGGAAACACAAACAATGCTCGGTTGCTCATGGGCGGCGGTGTACTCTTACTACATAGGAGACCCACCTGTTCCATTGTCCGCTATAAATTTAAAAAACCAGGCAAACAGATCAGGACAGGTAAGAGATCACCGCTGCTAAACCGTAATTCACGCTTTGGTTTTGTTGCCGGCTTTGCCACAGCTATTGGACCTCCGGTAACTTCACTCATTGAGAAAACCAATACAATAATCTTTCACGCTGGTGTTCTGAGCCCAGATGAGACTGCCCAATTAGTACCTTAACATGGCTCTCCCACTAGTAAGAAAGTGTAAAGTGGAGACCTTCAAAAAAATTGCGCACACATTCCTTAAAGGCCGGCAACGCGCCCGCGTCTCTACAAGGGCTGAGAATGTCCATGGACGGAGGACCACTTGCCCTAGGTGAGCTTCCTGCTTTGCCAACAATAGTAAAAAAAGCCACGCGCCCGGCCATTTTTAAGACCATTATTGTTTTTCACAGATACAAAACCAATTTATAAATAAATTTTAAAATATATTCGCTCAATTCTCTTAAAATCTTCAAATATTTTTGCTTATCGTAATTTAATTTCCTTATATTGTGTATCTGTATGTTCTAATATTATGGTACGGTAGTCTGTGGTGAAATGAGATTGTAAAAATTGTGATTTAGGAACGACGTGGTAATTGGCAACATTCAATGTTGTTTCTATAAAAGAAAAACTCGGTTGTGTTTTATTGACTGTTGTTCCAAATCACTACAAGCAAAATCCATCTTTTATAAAACGTTATACCTTTAATATAATTGCATTTGATATCGCCAAAGGATCACTCAGCTCCTCAAGTCTCAGTAAAATGAGGTACAACGCTTCGATGTCTAGCAGCAACTGCTTCGTCCTTTTCATCTCACGCGGTATCTGCAATTTTTAATTATTTTTATTAGAAAACTTGAAAAGTAAAAACAATGTGGCTAAGTGGCTTTATCAAAATTCTATTGTACAAAGACGAAAGAAAAAACAACCATGAGGTCTATTATTTAGAGGCAACACAATCTTCCTTTTGGTAGTGTAGCCAGTCTTGACTCCGGCCGGGTCAAAAATATAGAATACACCTTTTCAATCATTAAGGGACACCCCAAAACTCGAGTTTTAGAGTTTTCTACTTTTTTGTTATGTAATAGCGCAAACGTGCAGGAGGCTCACCTAGGGCAAGCGGTCGTCAGCCCGTGGACATCCCCAGCCCTTGCAGAGACGCGGGTGCGTTGCCAGCCTTTAAGCAAAAGGTACTTGGCGGATTTCGGACATTAAGTGGTTGAGATTCGTTCGCATAAATTTTTAAATACGAAGTCTATATGAAACAATGGTTTACTTATCCAGTCTCAAATAATCGTGTAGTAGAATTTAAAATAAAACATAGCTGTCGAGATACATACGTAAAATGTAATGTATCGAGTTTATAGAGACTCGTAGCTAAGTGGTTTAGTTGGTCTACCACGAAGCCAGAGGTACCGGGTTCGAATCCCGGTCCGGCCAATTTTAATAATTTATTATTTATTCGGTCTCTGGAAAGGCTTGACAGTGGCAGTACTTGAACTGTGTTTCGCTGAGTGAGTGAGGATATTGGATGCCCTTAAAAATGTCGTTTGAATGACGTAAAAACCCGGCAACGCAATCAATGTGCGGACGGTGTCGCGGGTTGTCCATGGGCGGCGGTGTTCTCTTACCATATAGGAGACCCACCTGCTCGGTTATCCGCTATACTGTTAAAAAATAAATAGAGGGAAAATATATATCAAAATGGAGTGTCTCACTGATTAATTCAATTAATGGTAGTAAAACGATGGTATTTGAAGTATCCGTTACTTTTTGCAGGCAAGGGAACATTTTTTTTCGAGTTTCAGTTTTCACCTAATCGAGTTTGTACTGTATGTATAAAAATGGGAAATTCTATAGTATGTAAATACTGTCAAGTATGACTTTCATAGATACTGCAGCGTACTCAGCAACTGGGTCAGTGTCGGTCGGCAAAACCACGCCCACACGCCATTAGGCTAACGGTACTAGTAACGGGAAGCGATGACGCTAGTTCCGCGTATACCACGTCCCGCGAAACACTTGCCACTCGCGCGTCGTACCGAACCAGCGACGATAATACCTACCGGAGTCACGCAACGGTCTCCCGCCATCACTACTTACGTAAGAACCAAGTGCAGCAGCCTCAACACTTACAATACTATAGAAGATATAAAAAGTATATCCTTGCTACATAGTAGTCGGTACAAAATAACTAATGTCAAGAATAATGCATAAGGCAATATCAAAAAATACCACCAAATAAATTTAAATCTTATATATGCCATCACCTCCGACGGATGAGTGGTGCTAGCGACGCTGGGTGCTCGCGACAGGCGTCCGCCGGCCGGCTCCGATCCCACTAGTTCCACGTCAATTATCTTACGCGGCGCTGTCACACTGCCACACTGAAAAAAACCACATTATTAAGATAAAACATGTTTAACAAATAATTCCGTTGTTTTCAGTTCAGTTTTTCTAGCATATAGCGGTATTAGTATTTTCGATGGTATAAGTCTGCCCTTGGACTACCACGCTGAGATTGCGCTGCCGGGTTTTTACCGCTATCTAAGCGAAACATAAATAATTTCACGCTGGTATTCCATGATCCAGTGTGTGTGAGACTATTTTGCGTTACCATAATCGTTGGCATAGTTCGCCCAGGGAAAAATATTAAATCTAGTATAGAATTTGTCATTTAAATTTTTAGTTAAGTAAATAAATGTCTTATAAAAGTAATAACATTATATACAAACCTGCAACTTCCCCAAAGAGTTCTCGAACTGCAGAGGCACATACGCCCTTGTCTGATCTTCACTCGTTGAGTTGTGTCTGTGTGAGTTGTGCCTCTCTCTGTGTCTGTCTTCTTGTTTTACACCTATAACATACATTAACCTCAACATAATGCCAAAATGATTCAAAAAAGGACTTTATTAAATCCTTTTGGCAACCGCATCCGCAGCTCTGCAAGGGCTAGAGAAATCCATGAGCGAAGGACCGCTTAACTTCTATGGCGGTTTTTAAAAAAATAAATTTCAGTGTAAAAAATACTTTGTAATATACTTTTCTTTTTTTCTTTTGTATCTATTATCAGTAAATAAATCGTGGGTTACTTTATTATTAAGTTTGTATTTGTTATCTCTTATTATTCACCCGTGGGAGAGCCATGCTGAAGCATATGTTGACGCACTAATTGGACCGGCTCGTCCGAAGTGATACCACGAGCTCACAGAATACTCAGCGTGAAACGACACTTGAACTGTGATTCGTAAAGTGAGGATATTGGAGGCCCTTAAAATTGCCCCTTAAGCGACATAAAAAGACGGCAACACAACCGATGCGCGGACTGTGGAACGGTTGTTGACGGGCGGCGTTTTGGCGGTTGTTGACCATATAAGGAGACCCACCTGCTCCGTGGTCCGCTATAGAATAAAAAATAAAGATACTGTTTGCTGTTTCTTAATAAATCAATTTAAAAAAATTACCTCCACTATAGAAGGGATGGTTCTGTTGGTTTGCCTTGTGCGCTTCTTTGACACCTGCTTTCTCCTTATTCGCCTGCCGCTCTAAAAACACCTGCAATTACAAAAAATGCCTTCTATAACATTTAAAGTTTTACAATTACTGGGTTAAACTTTACATTAGGACAGTGTTCCGCAAACCACAAACATAACAAAACATCTTATGTTATTAATAAATCAATAATTTATATATTAAGTACCAAAACTTGTATTGTGTCTGGCAGAGTGAGTGAGGATATCGGAGGACCTTAAAAGTGCCGCCTAAGCGGCGTAGAAAGCCAGCAACACAAATGCACGGACTGTGGCGCGGATGTTCATGGGCGGCGGTGTTAACATATAGGAGACCCAACTGCTCTGCTGTCCGCTATAGAATTAAAAAAAAAGGATTTTTTACCCTTATTACTTGACATAATTTTATTAAACAACCTTATTTTCCAAGGCACACCTAACGACCCATTGCGGTACACTGCCCCTTGATTTCTCGCTAAGTATATCATCATCATCATTACAATCCTGAGCTATCTGGATCCAGCGGTAGCCCGCGACCTTCGTGAGATCGTCTTTCCATCGCGTGGGGAGTTATTTTGCCTTAATCACCACGCTTGGCGGGCGGAATATATATAAGTATACATATGCATTTGAAAACGTCTATAATTCTATATTATTATTTATTGACCTCTCTCCGCATCCTTGTCACACCTGGGTCAGCTGTGGACCTACCCTAGTGTGACGTTACATATTTTGCAAATGTACACTTAGAAATTATTGAATTAAACTTCAGAGTTTGCGTTTTAATAAATACTTTTTCTGTAATATGATGCAATTAAATTTATGTATGATCCCTATAACATAACAAAGTAATCTTAACTTACACAAAGCAGAAGTACTTATAAAAAAATGTCTATAAATACCATTGCTTGAAAAATTTTGAAAGAATCTATTAAAATTAAAACGTAATATTTTTACGATTATCACAGTGAACATTGTTTTGTCATATAAAGCATATCAGTCCTTAATAAATCCAAGGAACAAATAAAGAGCTTATGCAGGCACCGTCTCTGTAAATTTAATTTTTTTCCTAATGAAATACTTATTGTGACAATCATTCTACAAAATAGTTTTTTATTATTCTATAATATATATAATTACTATATATATATTCTATTTTATTATCAACAGTATTTACAGTGCAGTAATTTTAAGAATTTAGAAGGTCCTTTCCAAAATTCGGGATTTTTGAAAATATGTAAAGAAATAAATTCTTTAATTTTATTTTTGCCGCGCTCTCACGAGCGTCGGTAAAAGCATAATTATCTATAGTCAGAATGATACGTGGCGTAGCACATAATATTATAATCAGTGATCGACAGTGTAATAATAAACTTTAAATGCCGTTTCTCTAATTACAGAGCCACACAATCTAGTTATTTCTTGTTGATACCTTCTGATAAATTAGATAACTTTATAAATATATAACCTACGGTAACCAGAGACAGTCTAGCTCCCTAAAGATGAATATACATACTATTTTTTTATTATATATTGTTTTCATATAGTTTTATGCCAATATAGAATAGATATGGAAAAATTTCCCACTACTAAGGAAAATTTGTAAATAATATTATTCGTATAGATAAAAACACCTACCGTATAGTAAAAGTCGTGTATATAGGGTGTTCCTGTGTTGAGTTGCAGCATTTGTATATTGATGAGCCACTGCTTCTCTCGCTGGGTCATCAGACCTGCATACTCGTCCAGGTCACTCGATATGCTGCCGTCCTCACTTGCTGAATCTTGACTGAAAACATTATATAGCTCCTTATAGCGCTTGTCATACAACTATCACATAAAGACAATTTTTCTATTATATAGTGGACAACGGAGCAAGTGGGTCTCATATATGGTAAGAGAACACCGCCGCCCATCACCAACCGCGCCACACTTCGCACATTAGTTGTGTTGCCGGCTTTATACGCCTATTAAGCGGCATTTTTAAGAGCCTCCGATATCCTCACTCAGTCTGCGAAACACAGTACAAGTACTGTTTCACGCTGAGTATTCTGTTCTCTCTCATTGTTAAGACCGCATTCCTAAGAAACATTATCGGAACGTTTTTTCTTCGACTTTGTAAATTCTACTACCACAGTAAAGCCTTTTTGATTATTAAGGTTAATAAAAAAAATTACCTCATATTAAATCCCCCATTCCGCTGTCCGCCAAGCAAGGGATGAACAATATTATTGAAATTCCTCCCCAGCATGGGGTGATGGCTCGCGTTGTGGAAGCTATTGTACATTAACATAGGATGCGTATTCTGTATCATTTGCACCAAGTTTTGTGACGTCAGCTTTTGAGAGTTACTATACATTTGACTTTTGATTTTTGGCTCCGGCCGCTTTTTGGGCGATTGGGTTTGGCTCGTCTGATTCTTATACAGTTCAGTTTTGGGGGGTGGAGCCTGAAAAATGTTTTTTTAATAATAATTAAATTGTTTAGTGTTTGTTATTAATATATAGGATCTTTCAAATAGAGCGGTTCAGAGCAATTTTCTTTTGGCGGCATCTGTCAAATCTGTTTTTTCTTATTCAATTATTGATGCCAAATCAGCAAGGCAGCATGTGCAAATGATTAAATTTTATTATTTTTTCGTTTTTTTAGTTAAGACGCGGTGGCCCTTCAAAGCTAGATGGCTCTCCAACAGTTGGTGACCAAATTTGAGACAACCGGTTTGGTAACCCCATTTGCTACTTCTACACAGAGGATGCTTTAAGTAGAGAAAGTAACAACTTTCTTTTTGCAATTGCATTAAGTTTTATTAAATTGTATTGTTCTGGGATATTTAATTTAAAATGCTTTTTAATAAGCAATAAAGCAATAACTCTTTAATAGTAATAATTAATAGAGACTTATATTTTCAGTGATCTGGGAGTCCATAAAGATGGGATAAATTGTTATAGGGGGCACACACTGCTCTGGATGGCGACAAAAAACCATTTTAATGGACTTTTTCATTCAAATATCTATACATAAAAATAGGATCTATGTGTGTTATATTTTAAATTACACTAAGTTTATTACTGTAGTTTAATATTTTTAATATATGAGAATACTTGCTGTTAATGGTTAAATTTTAAAAAAAGAAAAAATTAAAGCTCGCCAACCCCCTGGCCTGCAAAGTCTACGAGTGTGCATGGGCGGAGGACCGCTTAACCTAGATGAGCATCCTGCTCCGTTGTCCGCTATGGTATATAAAAAATAGCTATAACGATGAAGACCGCTGGTCCATTGAATATCGTCCACTGTATATGTAAACTTACCCGAAAATTCTGATTGAATTGATTGGAATTTGAATTGAAAGTCGGCCTCTGCATCGCCATACCGGGCGGCGGTGGGACCATCATTCTCGGGTTCCCCATAATATTGTGATAATTTCCGCCAAAATTTCCATTTGGCATCATCTGATTAATATTTTGTCCCATTTGATTCATATGATTAACACTCTGACCCAATTGATTCACGTTTTGACCCATCTGGTTTATATTTTGACCCATCTGGTTAACATTTTGACCCATCTGGTTTACATTTTGACCCATCTGGTTAACATTTTGCCCTATTGGCATCTTTTTATTCATATTCGATATTTGACCCTGACTCATCTGACTCTGGCCCAACTGATTGACATTTGGGCCCATTTGATTAAAATTTTGAGGATTCTGATTTATATTTGGAAAAAACTGGTTCTGATTCATCTGATGCATTTGACCCATCTGATTTGTATTTTGACCCATATGATTAATACTCTGTGGGATCTGATTAATCGTTGGTTGGCCTTGAAATTGGTTATTTTGCATGAACTGATTCATTTTGCTCTGCTGTCCTGTCATATTCATTTTCTGGGGTGTGTGGTTCATGAGCTGGTTGCTCGTTAGGTTTTGGCCAATAGGCTTATTCATTTGGTTGAGATTGTGTCCCATCAGGTGCTGCGGTACGAATGGTAGCGAAACAGGTGCTTGGAGTCCTGGTGGTCTTTGTAATATCACCGGCGGAAATCTTGACTGTAAACGATAAATTATAAATACATACTTAATGTAGAAATAACACCCATAAACGTCTAATTTATTATCAAACAGACCTCAAACCCCGAAAGAAAGTACTTAATGTAACAATAATTCCTAATATATAAAAATAAATATATAAAATAGTAAAATTATCTTATCCTAGTAAAATTATTTTTGGAAAAAATCATTTAAGGGACCTCAAAATGTCCTGAAAATATTTTGCCACTTACATACTACCGCTATCGAAGTAGAAATTCTGACGTACGACACATAAAAACCGTGAAAACTGTAGCTGAAGTAGAGTTAATACGTAACATTTGTTTTTATTACACAATAAATTAGCCTAATATAAATCCGAGGTTTTTTGAATTGCCCTCCGTTTTTTTATAAAAAACCAACGCTGACGTCATCGTTTTAAACACAATTCATGAAGAAACTTTTTTATTTATTTACGATCTTTCTGTTGGTGATCGATATTTTACTTGTCTTTCGTTTCGAGACATACATCTGAGCAATGAGACTTTTTTTTAATTGGCTACTCGCTTGGCCAGAGCGGCCTTTACAGCTTAACGCGAGCGAAACAACTCGTTGAGAAAGTTTTTACAGTGACTAGCGCAAAGGTGTCTTTTGCGAGAGTCGAACCTTGACCTGGGCGCTGCGGGAGAGTCGATATCTCGCCAATGTGAGATGAACCCTTTTCACTTACCTCTTTAATTTTATTCCTACTGCTTTGATTTGTATATAAGTTTAAATAAATATATAAACTGAGAAAATTTACCTGAAAATAATTTTGATTGTACATTTGGAGTGGTTGTTGATTTTGACGCAGTTGCTTCTCCAATTCCTCCACGGTACAAACATTTTTGAGGGGCGGAGCCGCCGCCTGGAATGATACAGTCGAGTAATACAATCCGAATGACATTTATCTTAAATTCAACAAGAAGACACCTATTTTATTATACACATAAAAAGCTAGGTAGCCCAATCCAAATAATTGTTTACACTGGATACGAACCCAAAAACTATGATAAAAACAGTCCCTACTGTATTTTTTTTCAGACTTTTAGACCCATTTTTATATAGCGGGCGACGGAGCAGGTGGTCTCCTCTATGGAGGACTACCACCGCCCATGTTCAACTGAGCCACAATCTGCGCTTTGGTTCTATTACCGGATTTATAAATCTGAAACTTCTTTTCTTAAAGTTTTATTAAGAATTTGGACCACATTATAATTGAAAAAAAAGTAAATTGAGTGCTTATTTTAAAGTATCACTTAAATAAACTATCGATCCCAAATAAGCGGTATTTTTGCTGGCAACAATGTCCGAGCGATGTTTGGCGGCGCCGGCTTTCAGCAGATTGATAGTCGACACCGACATGGACCGCAGTATTTATAAGAAAAATACCCACCGCAGCGACGCACTCATAGATTTTGTGGCGACGTATTCTTTAATACATAATTATAGTAAAAAGAAACTTAGATTACTGTGATAGTTTACATTTTATTAATTGAATTCATTAAATTAGTGTCGATAATTTAATTTATAAACTAAAGTTAATAAAAATAAATAAAATATTACCGCTGCTGGTGGTGTCGGAAAGAAGTCATGGCTCCACACACTGGAACCAAGCGATACTCTCGGTTGAACATCACTATCGTCCAATACTAACTGAGATAGTGAGGCTTCTGTGGGAAAAAAAATAAATAATCATTTCTAACTTTTTACAGATACAAACCTATGCGTTACCAAGATGTCACAGCTAAGGAACCCAAACTATATCCCTCACTTACATCCAACTGAATTGAGCAGGGAAGTGGGCATGACGAGTATGTCAACTCACTACTTCTCATGCCACTGCTAATGCCACTTGCATCGCCTAAAAGAGCGGTCTTCAAAGTACCGGCAACGCGAGCGGAGGGCGTGTTTTCATTCTGCTCAATCGCAATTTTGACGTCGAGCGCTCGTAGTAGTTAAACATTTTTACGGTGCGTTGTAAATTTTCACATATGTACCGCTAGGACACAGCGCAGGACGCAGCGCTGCGACAATTTCCCCCGTGGGAGAGCCATGCTGAAGCAAATGCGGACGCACTAATTAGGCATAGGCTCGCATAATATTCAGCAAGGAACGGTACTTGTCCTGTTTTTCGCAGAGTGAGTGACGATATCGGAGGCCCTTAAAAGTGCCATTTAAGCGGCGTAAAAAACCGGCAAGACAACCAATGCGCGGGGTATAGCGCGGTTGTTCAAGGGAGGCGGTTTTCTTTTACCTTATAGGAGACCAACCGTGTTCTCCGCTAAATCATATAAAAAATTCAACACATCTGTCGTTCCTGCTGCTGCAGTATTTAGGGAATTATTGCCGGCAGCGCGAGAAGCAGCGATAATGGCTGAAAATAAATAGGATAATAGGTACAACTAGTATTACCCAAATGCAACACCGCCTAATTTCAGTAAGAGCAAGACTGACCGTGTAAGACTTGAGCAAGAACAAGACTAACCCTGCAAGATTCTTGCGTCTTGCAGCTATTTTTTTTCGCAGTGGTTTTTGGAATTATTTTCTAATTAAATCTTTAGACATATATTATAAATCTGGTTGGTCTTTACTATGGCTAAGCTAATTCAGCCTCTAAATGTCCTATTCTGATAGGTTTTTCTAAGATCTGAAGTAAACCTTAATAAATATCAATAGTCTAATAGGCAATTTCAAAACTTGCAAGACTCTTTTGTTTTGCGTTCCCAGATCAAGACTGGGAACGCAAAACCAGGTGTATTGGCGCAAGACCAAGACTAGCTAAGTCTTTATTTACAAGACATATATTATTTTCAATAACAAACTACAAAAACCAGAATGTGAGATACAAGTCCAACTCAGAGTAAGTTGGTAACTTTTTTGTTTATATTTTACGAAGAATCTCTCGACTTTTATCATCATCATCATCAGCATATCAAGTCCACTGCTGGACCTATGCCTCCTCCAAGGACGCCCACCTATTACGATCTTGAGCGATCTGGATGTATGGTGATAATGATAGACCCTATAACATCTAAAATAAGAAACTTAATTAAAACATAGTTCCAGATATAATGACAATGAACCATTAAACAGTTCGGTGTTTCCAAATTTTGAATAATCCAAAATTTATTATCATGATAAGCTTCTTAGAACTTTCATATTAGTGGGTTTTTATTTATGGCTCTTTTTAAATTAAAAGCAAATATTAAGTTATTTTTTAACGTTGCTTGTAACTTATTATTACACCACACGTACGTCTGTATGTTTTGTATATTTTTGAAATTCTTTAATACTTACAATGAAAATTTTTATTAATACTTGAACTCTAATTGAAACGACAAATTAAACTATTTTGTCAAAAGTGGATCAGTACTAACATTAATTTGTTTTGTTTAAAACAATAATTTAACAATATACAAACCTAAGACATTAAGGCTGTGACAGTAAAACAGTGAATAATACATGGTAATTCCCCAATATGTATTTTAGCTAATCCCTAACTATATTCATCACTTGAGGGAATCCCCGATAATACGTTTCGTTTTCAAGCATAGACAATATACGACTTATATGTGTTAGGTATACTAGCTAGGTATAGTAGCTATACTGCTAATGACGTAACCCTACCACCCATGTCATTAAAAATAAGCAAAGCATACCTTCCTTTGCTGGTTACATAATATATGAACCACCCACAACTTCCACAGAAGTTTAATAGAAAAGAGAGAGGAACAATAATTTACTAAAAAAAAGAGAAAAACACACCTTTTCAATAATATTATTAAATGGGAGATTTATAGAAGTTTGTCTTTGTCCATGGTACAAAAGATAATTGTCAAAGATACTTACCAAGCCGTGAATCGGCCTCATCCATTGCATTTTGACGTCGACTGCTTTCCAACTGGTTAGCCAGTTGCTCATGTTCCACTTCCCAGTCAATATCATCTGCAAATTGTAATATAAATTTTTATTGTCAAGACATATTACTCCAGCTAAAAACTGTTCACCCACTTTGTGTTCTGAAACTATAAAAGCACATTGTCGTCCTACCAGAATTTTAACTAATTTTATACAACAACTAACATTCCTTCAATCTGTAGGCTACCTTACAAGCAATAATATAAGCATAGTACAAATATTTATTTCATCAGAATTGCATGTTAGGAACCCAGCATAAGAGAGGTATTTCAAAAAATGTAGTTACCCACAATTGTGTTTAACATTGCAATTAGTAGCTTTTACCATACATTGTTTTTAAGTACATACAAAATTGAAGATAATTGGAAAAAATTACCATCATGTCCAAATGTCTCATTGTTGAGAGCATCATACTCTTCCTCCAAAGGTTCAACACTGCAATCGTCATCATTTAGGTTCTGAAAGTAACAACATATTTTAACATAACATAAGACATGATCTGAACTTTCAATACATTTCATTTATATATAAACAGAACAATTTTCTTTAGGTTGACAATTCAAGTTGTTTAATAAATACTATTTTATATTTTTTCTAGCAAGGCTTAAGAATTAAAAAAGATGGGCCAACCATTTAATGTATCTATTATTTCTTATAGAAATTAAGGTACACTGTTTTAATATCTTATAAGCATTTATTGCTACTTATGTATTTTTCTATGAATAGAGTATATAATTATACAAGAAAAAAAATTCCTTTAGGGACTAAATTTAAATATTAGTCATGACTAGAAACCCCTGACATAGTTACAGTGCAATATATGAGCAATACTGTGATATCTTTTTATCAAATCATGTCGACCGATGCAGTTAATCAGAAACAGTGTTTTATAAATAACACAGGGGAAATATAAAGATCAAAACAAGCATTTGTGTCGGAAAACAACAAATACATAAATGCTACTTACCATATAGACAAAGTGATTTCAACACATTTATACTCAATAATTTTACACATTAAAGACACTACAGTCGGTGCAAATGAATTATAAAATTGTAATATTAGTGATTTATTAAGAAATACATACATAAAACGTAAACAGCAGCTAAAATAACAAATTTAGGTAAAGTAGGTGTTACTGGCACGCTGGCATGTAACATTTGTTAAAGATATATCGATTGTTATATATCAAATTAAAGATCTTAATGCACTTAAAATTGCTAAAACTTACCGTTGACGAAGTATCGAACCCGAAAAAAGAATCTGCCATTTGATTTTTTCATGTATCATGGGCGAATATGACATGACTTGTCACGCTATTGTGTTGCAAGTCGCAGCGGCGATGGCGCCATGTCGGATTATCGTTTAGAAATTTTCCATGACTATAGATTATATAAATCTAGTCGAATCAAACGAATATTACAGTTTTATTTATTAAGGCTTATTTTAGTATTATATTTTTAGTAAAGTTATCATTATATTAATAATTCAATACATGGGCTACCCGTTAAATACATTTTATGAAAGAAGAAAATTTTTATACAACATTTATTGAAGACTTGCATCAGCTGTTTTAACTTTCTGAACTGATTTTCCTTTAATATATAAATTGTCAACAGATAAAAGTATTTCAAAGTTTCAAACTCGAAATTTCAAATCTTAGATTATTTTGTTATTTAAATTTATCCAAACTACCGTTTTTAACCACAATAATAGTAATTTTCAATAACTTAATTTTCATAAAAGTAATATTTTTTTAAATCTGTTTAATTTGTACAGCTGTACATATTTATGTAGTACACTAATTGGTACTTTATTTATTACTCATGTATGTTTATGTGTCGTTTACCTTAATTCACGATAAAACAAACAAAACATTAATTAACTATATCAGTATTCAGTGGTAAAACTGGTCTGAAATATGTAAGTTTGGTTTCATTGTTTGTGTTCAATTTATATTCGACCTTGGTACTGTATGTGAAGTGTTCATTTTAATTGTGATTCACTATTACATTAATTGCCTTTAATTAGCATACAATTTTGGAATACATTAAATTAAAGGATTTTAAATATAGTTTTAATTTGAAGTCATATTAAACATATGCAGTGCGTATAATATGTTTTCTTTATATGTAAATTAAATATTGAATCCCTTATTTCGTCAATAAATTGCTTTTTCTACTGCTTTGTCAGTTTCATAGTTATGTGTTGATGCAGAAGCATAACACATTTAATTGTAGTTTTTATTACTGTATATATCTTTTTCTCTTTATATATTACTCTCTTTCTTAATAGACAAAATGGATCATCTGTTGACATTACCTCAAGGTATGATGCGAGGTAGAGTATGCAAAACTCCATGTGGCAAACAGTATTACAGCTTTGAAGGCATTCCCTATGCCAAACCACCTGTGGGACAGCTCAGATTCAAAGTAAGTAAAATTCCATGGTTTGTGAATGTTTTGTTAGAAGACAACCATTTATTTATTTACAGTATAAACCAAATAGATCAAATTAATTTAACAGGCCCCTGAAAAAAGTGAAAATTGGTCTGGAGTTCTTGATGCAACAAAACCAGGAAAAAAATGTGTACAAATGAACTTTACTGATGGTTCTATAGAAGGGTCAGAAGACTGTCTTTACTTAAACATATACACCCCAAGTTTGCCATCGGAAGAAATAAAGAAACTGCCTGTTTTATTTTTCATACATGGTGGCAGATTTATAATGGGTTATGGTGATTATTATCGGCCAGACTACTTAATTAGACAAGATATTGTTTTGGTTACTATCAACTATCGGTTAAATATTTTTGGATTTCTATGTCTTCATACACCTGAAGTACCTGGGAATGCAGCACTTAAAGATGCTGCTATGGCACTTACATGGGTACAAAATAATATAGAACATTTTAACGGAGACAGTAATAGTATTACAGCCTTTGGTGAGAGTGCTGGTGCTGGTATAGCAACTAGTTTCCTTACTTCCAAAATGGTAGACGGGGTTAGAAACGTTATAGCACAATCTGGAACTTTTCTATCCGATTTATTTATGATAGACAAGGATCCCGTTGAAAAAGCTAGAGCAATAGGAAAAAATCTGGATCAGAATGTAGAACATACCAAAGAATTGTATGAGTTGCTAATGAATTCATCCACAGAGGACTTACTACAGGCTTACATAACACAGGAATTAGGTAGAGAGATTGATGGCCTTCGTGCCTACCTTCTGCCTGTTGTGGAGAAACAATTTGGCAACAGCCAAAGATTCTTCCACGAATATCCCATTCAGAGTATAAAGAATCAACGTTGTAAGCGTATACCCTGCCTCATGAGTTTAGCAACTTTCGAAGGTGCACTGTTCTTAGATAGAGATGCATCAGGTAATATAATATTCAAGCAGGATTTACGACATTTCATACCACATTTCGCATTTGTGGATTTTGAATCGAGAAAATCCCTTGATATTGTTCGAGCATTGAAGAAATTGTATTTTCAAGATAAAGAAATTGGCCCTTCGACGTTTCCGGCTTATTTGACAATGGTGTCGGATGCGTACTTTGTGCGTGATATTGTGTACACCGCTGAAATACTGTCGAATATAAGTAGCTTTTATTTGTGTAGATTTAATTATGCTGGTACTATGAATACCAGAATTATGAAAAAGTTGGGTGTTAATGGTACGACACACGGTGATCTGATACAATATGTTTTTTATAAGGACAAGAAGGCAAAGTTATGTACGGAAAGCGATAAGGAAATTATTCAAATGTTATGCGAAGCTTGGTGTAATTTTGCCAAAACAGGGTAAGTCTTAGTGTAGCCACACCATACAATTATATTGATTTTAAACGTAGCCCCTTTCCAAGCCCTTATGATTAGCACTAATTTAGAATAAGTTTCAAACGGGTTTTAATTATTACTTTCACATTGAAAACCTAATAACTGCTCTTATAGTCCTACTCAGTGTTGCCCAAATGCAAAACTTAGCCAGTCTCGGTCTTGCGCCAATACATCTGGTATTGGTCTTGGTCTTGCGCCAATACACCTGATATTGGTCTTGGTATTACGCGCCCAATCTTGGTCTTGATCTTGCAGTAAGAGTCGTGCAAGTCTTGAAATTACCTATTAAAGTATTGATATTTATTAAGATTCACTTCAGATCTTAGAAAAACCTATCAGAATAGGAACATTTTGAGCTTGAATTAGCATAGCTATATTAAAGACCAACCAGATATATAAAATATGTCTAAAGAAATTATGAGAAATTCCAAAAATCACTGCGAAAAAAGTAGCTGCAAGATGCGCGAGTCTTGCAGGCTTAGTCTTGTTCTTGCTCAAGTCTACACGATCAGTCTTGGACTTGCTAAAATAAGGCGGCTCTACCAAAAGCGAGGGATATGGGGTTCCATCCCCGATACGAATACAAAATAAAATATAATTTAATGTATAATTTATTCAGTTTTTGAAAATGTCTTAACACTTTCGCATCCATGGGAAAGCCATGCTGAAGCATATGCTAACGCAATAATCGAACCGGCTCCTCCGAAGTGATGTACGGGCTCACAGAATACTTAGCGTGAAACAGTTCTTGTACTGTTCTTCGTTGAGTGAGTTAGGATATTGGAAGCTTAAAAAAAAAGCTTAAGCTTATTAGCTAAGAAATTATATAAAAAGCCCGCAACACAACCAAAAGGGGCGATGATCTTTTACCATATAGGAAACCCTCCTGCTCTATAATTGCCCGCTGTACCATTAAAAATTCAAGCTGAAGGCAAAATTTATTTTTATTATTATTATTAATTAATTTAATTTAATAAGCTGAGGCCAAACGTTGAAATAATTTAATTTTTTATTTAATTGGTGGCAAACGAGCAGAAGGCTCACCTAGGACAAGCGGTCCTCTGCCCATGGACACCCTCAGACCTGGCAGGACCGCGGGTGCGTCGATGGCCTTTAAGGAATATGTATGCTGTGTTGCAATGGTGGAAGCGAAACTGGTATATTAGTCATTTTCTAGCTATTAGCAGCTGATAAAATGTATTGTTATTAAAAAATCAATAAGATGTAGATAGATAGTTGTATCAATTCTTAGAGTAAAAACTTATTTCTTACTTCCAGGAAACCTACATGGAAGCAGCAAAAGACTGAATGGTTGCCGTACAAGAAGGATGCAAGAATTTGTCTCAATATTACGGAAAATAGTAAAGACTGCATTCCGTTTACAGAGTTTGATAGAAATAAGATATTGATAGACTTACTATGCCAAAGATCTAAACTATAAAAATGTTACCAAATATATCGCGCTGGTACTTGGTTTTCGTAATAAAAACGTACTTAAATATGTTTATTTATCAGTTATAGGTCGTCAACCGACTCGTGGCATTAAGTAGTAGTAGTGTCGTAGGGGTGGTCTACTTATTTGCGTATTATATAAACAAAAATAAAGAATGGAGGAAAGTCTAATAATTTTGACATTGACATATGTCATTTACTACTCTAGGAGTGAGTGCCATAAGTCATAGGCAATCGTTTTTAATGACTTACCAATATTTAAATGGGTAATAATTAATCAGATTTTATGACAAAACTAATTATAATGAATTAATAAATAATGTATAAATGTTACAATCACTAAAAGCTGTTTCTAAAATAACATCACCAACGTTTGAAACTGGCTTGTCACGACTACGACCACAAACAATAGATTCTAGTAATTGGAAAAGTATTTATATATCATAAGAGTATGGATGGGGCGAATTAAAAAGTATTTAATAATATTAATTATTATTTATAAGCAAAAAAAGATACTGTTTTATTTATTTAATTAAAAATACTGTTTATGTATTATGTGGCTATTACATATTTTTAAATATAGGAATATTTTGGTGATGGAAAATAATATAATTGTATGAAATGAATTATCAATAAATTTTATTATAATTTCCATATACCTGTGAAGAAAAGGAGATGGGTTCCTAAGGGCTAGAACATAGTCGTAAAACATTAAGAAATCGAATATAAAATGTTAATTTGGTTAGGTGTGATAATTTTTTTTAATGGTGTTTATGTTGATGGATTTTAAAATAAATTATTTTTTAAAATAAATCGTGCATTACTTTAAATATTATTAAGATCGAGCAAACATTTTTTTTATGGAACCCGTGGCTCAGCTAGGATAGGCGGATCTCTACCTCTGCCCATGGGCACTTTTAGTTCCTTGCAGAGTCGCGGGTGCATTGTCGAAAATTAAGCAGGAGTGACGCCTACTTCGCATGTTATGTTGCCGTCCCGCCGAGCGGATATCGCGTGACATTTTTTGAATGCTTACATATTTATTTCGTTATATCTTTCAAATGGAGTTTCCGAATTGAATAATTCTAAAAGTGATATAAAGCTATTGAATTATACTTCATTACAATTTATTTTATAAGGTCTAATACCAAGATACAAGTAAGGCCTTTTACAGTGAAGGAAATTTCTTATTTTAACACATAATTGAAACATAAGTGTAGCTTTCCAGTTGAAATTTGATTTATTCATTAATTTTAACAAATGCCGCGACGCTGACGTCTACTCGCAACGTCATCGCGTCATCGCGATCATACGAGGAAAACCAACTTTGAAGAATTTCGTAAATGTGAATTTGTATCCCTGCTGTTCAGCCACTCCTGCGCATACCACGTTTGCGCTTTCACCAATAAGCGTGCCGTTACCTAAACAAAAAATATGATTACTAACCCACATCTTTTAGTGAATAGACCGGTGAGAACGGTGT
Organism: Delias oraia; assembly: GCA_018230265.1. Taxonomy (NCBI): domain Eukaryota; kingdom Metazoa; phylum Arthropoda; class Insecta; order Lepidoptera; family Pieridae; genus Delias; species Delias oraia. The sequence goes on along the minus strand of DWCF01002504.1, from coordinate 737 downwards.
TTACGAATTCCCGTGGATGTATCCCGGACTAAAAAACGCCGGTCAGACATTCCAAAGATTTATTCATGATGTATTCCGCGAGCTGTCCTTCGTGTTTCCTTTTATCGACGACCTGCTCGTCGCGTCAGCGTCGGAGAACGAGCACAGAAGAACATCTGCAGGTGATATTTCAACGCTTAGAAAATGCTGGCATCACCATCAATCTATCAAAAAGCAGGTTTGGGCAAGAGACAGTGAAATTCCTCGGCTACAGCGTGTCCTCAGAAGGCATCAGTGCACCTGGCGAGAACGTAGACGCATCGCAAACTACCCACAGCCAAAGACCGTGAAAGACCTCAGAACATTCCTCGGCATGATCAATTACTACCGAGGGCATATTCCCAATGCCGCGGCAATGCAAGCACCGCTCCATTCGTACCTACACAACACAATGAAACGAGATAAGACTGTAATAGACACTTAAATAAAAAGAGCAAGCTGTCCCTCAGACACAAGATCACGCCCTACAAGACGTGTATCCGCCCGTGCATGACCTACGCCAGCGTACCTTTTGCACACTCATCACCCAACCACATTGCGCGCCTGCAGGCGATCCAGTCGCGATTCATGCGAGTCGCGACTGGAGCGCATGGTTCGTGCGGAATGTGGACCTACATTTCGATCTGGAGATCCCGACAATAGCCCAATGGATGAAACGGGCGACTGAGCGGTACTACGAAAAGGCAAAATCCCACCCA
>DWCF01002503.1:0-23687 GCA_018230265.1 Delias oraia | reverse complement strand
GCTTACCTCAGACGACAAAGATGCATGGAAACTTCTTCACAAGAACTAACCTTTTAAACTAGCAAACTTAAATGAACCAACCCTTATAAATATGGTGATAAAAATTTTTAACCCTATGTTAATGAGTGAATTTCTTGTTGATTCTTTTCGTATAATTTTTATCTTCTAAACCAATGGTAGCATTGGTTAGGTTGCTGACCAATGTAAGCAATCTATTGTAAATTGACTAGTAAAAGTGCCCCTTATAGGGCCTATATGAATAAATGCTTTTTGAGTTCTGTAAGCCGGTTTACCTTGAAAATACTCTCCTAAATATTATTGCGTATCTGTGCTAATTATATATTTAGTCTGTGGGTGAACCGGAAGTGTTTAATAGTGCAATGTTTCAGGAAAATGGCGCGCACGCGGCGCACATTACATATTAGTATGCCTATTGATATTCAACTGATGTTTATCTGACTACATATGGCCACTGCATTTATAGACTTTATTAGTAACATATAAGTACATTAATATAAAACAATAATTAAATGATAATTATTATTGTTTATGGTATAGCGGATAGTATAACGGAGCAGGTGGGTCTCTTATATGGTAAGAGAACACCACCGTTCAGTAACAACCGAGCCACGGTCAAAGCTTTGGTTGTGCTGCCGGGTTCTTACGCCGCTTAAGCGATATAATTTTAAAGACCTCCGATATCCTCAACTTAGGGAAACAGTGTAAGTACCGTTTCACACCGAGCATTTTGTGAGGCCGTAATATCCATTTCAGCTTGGGTCTCCTGGTGTGATGCTGTTAAGACACTCGCCTAACCACTTTCAAGCTCTACCAAATAACGAATAAATTATAATTTTTTTTGTTCGGATCGCGATTCGAACCCGATACTTCATCCTTTGTGTTACGCTTATAAAACCAAATTAAGTCATAAATAATAGATGTTTAATTATGTTTGCCGACGCACTAATTGGGCCGGTTCGTCTTAAGTGATACCACGGGCTCACAGAAAATTCAGCGTTAAATAGTACTTGAAACGGTACTTCTAGTGAGTTATACAGAGTGACGAAATTCGGAGGCTCCTTAAAATGCTGCTTAAGCGACGTAAAAGCGCACATTGTTTGTCCAGAGGCTGTGGTGTCCTCTCATCATATTGGAGACCCACCTGCTCTGCTATCCGTCATACCAAAATAAAAGAAAGAAATTGAGATAACTTAACCGAACATAATCTTATTGTGCGATAAAGATGAGCTTACAGATGAGATTACACATGAGATTGAGCATTACATTACATTGAGTGAAAAATGAAAATTTAATTCCTCAATACAGACGGTTCTTACATGTTACATTTATCTTAAAATTCTTTATATGCGAAAAACGTACTCATTCTAAAAAAAATTATGGAAATGGTGGAAAACGAGCATGAGGCTCACCTGGGGTAAGAAGTCCTCAATGGACACCCCTAGCCCTTGCAGAGTCGCGGGTGCGTTGCAGGCCTTTAAGCTCTTTTCTTGAAGGTCTCCAAATCGTATTGATTTGTAAATATTTCTGCTGACATTTAATTCCACAGCGTGGTGGTGCGCGGCACAAAATGCTTTAAAACGCTCAGTTGTGGACCGACAATCATCGAGTCGATAGCGATGAAAATAAATTTAGTAAAATTTTCTATAGAATTACAAATAAATCGTTTCTTTTTAATATTTATGATTAGATTTGCACAAATATAGTGATATATAGTGATACGAAGTTCACTGGGTTATCTGTAAACAATTGCAAAACAGCATTGATGTCAGTTGTTAAAACAGAAACTGTATTAAGCCTCGTTAAGCGTTAATTGTAATATCCTCTCAGCCATCAGATATCTCATTATAAATTGTATTTCACAGAAATGCACATTCACTCGCCCACATGACACCATTCGCGGTAAGAATTGGAGGAAATTCTATATAAAGCGGTATCTAAAGATAACAAGTTGTTTATATATGTAATATATAGTGATTATTTTGTACACGCCCTAAATATCCTATATCGAACGAAATGAAATGATTTTCATCATCATCATTTCAGCCGTAAACATCCGCTACTGGATATAGGCCTCCCCATTGGACTTCCATGAATACCTGTCGGAGGCGACCTGCTTCCAGCGTCGACCTGTATAAGGTCGTCTGTCCACCTTGTGGGTGGACGTCCCACGCTGCGCTTGCCGGTCCGTGGTCTCAACTCTAACATTCTTCGGCCCTAGCGGCCGTCTGCTCTACGTGCGATGTGACCAGCCCATTGCCACTTCAGCTTGCTAATTCGGCGGGCTATGTCGGTAACTTTAGTTCGTTTACGGATCTTCTCATTTCTGATTCGATCACATGATGATGAAATGATTATATTCAACATAAATACAAAATATATCTCGTTGAACGTCAAAAGTCTACCACAGGTTCCAAGCAGATCCCACTGAGTAGAACCAACGAATCAAACTCAGAGGGTGTATTTTTTTGATTCCGAGAGATACTTTATAAATGAGTTATTACAAAATTTGCTCTGAGCAAATTTTGCGTTACCATTTGCTTCAGTATGGCACTCCCATGGGTAAAGAGAATCATACCTTCATTTGAAATTACGATTATTAGTTTAATTTAAGTGGAGGTTATAAAGTTTATCTTACCCTGAACTTAGTTTTATTAAGTGTATTATATTATATATAGGCCAAGGGGCCAAGCCCAAGTGCAAGGGCGACGCCTATGTCCAACAGTGGACGTCTTACGGCTGAAATGATGAAGATATTATATATATAGTATATTCGGTAACATATAGGTAATTATTTATTTCAAGCGTAATGATTACATAAAATTACTGGCCGTCTGTTATTAAGAGTAACCAAGTACCATAACTTAAGGTGTTAACATAAAAATATAAGATTGTAAGGGAGACCATAATATGTAATACAAAAGATATTTCCGAAGATATCTAAAAAAGTATGAACTGTGTTAGTTATACGACTGGGTTGCCTTCAAAAAAGAACGTAACTATCCTGAAAAGGCCGGCAACGCTTCCGTGGCTCAGATAACCGTGGCTTGGGGAGTCAATGGTCGGAGGCCGGTTTATTCTTCGTGAGCTTTCTGATTATTTGCCTTCATTTTCATAAATTTAGTTTCCCCAACCAGTTTTTATATAAAAAACGGGAGATAAATGGGTCCAAGCTTAATCTGGGTCACGGGTGTGTGCCTGCCTTTTAAGAACATGCACGCTTTTTTCTTGAAAACCTAAATAATTATTTATGCTTTATTTCTATGTAACACTCAACGAACGAGACTATACCAGGATCGAAATCAAAGCGATTAAATAATGTTGTCTAGAAAATCATGAACGCATATTCACCCACACTATTAACTACCCCTAGTTGCTTAGACTGCAATAAAGTTCATTTTGTTTTCTTAGGATTACCGTACCTTCATAGATTGTATCTTTTTAATTACAAACATAGCCGTGTATCATAAATTGGATATTGTAGAGAATTCACCTCATAGTAACATTAATTCCTTTTTATTTTTTAAGTAACAGTAACATTATAAAACTTAAACATAATAATTTAAGAGATAATAAATACATGTGTTTCGCTGAGTGAGTGAGGATATCGCAGGCCCTTAAAATGCCGCTTAAGTGGCGAAAAAAGCCGGCAACAAAACAAATGCACGGCCTGTAGCACGGTTGGTGATGGGCGGTGGTGTTCTTTTACCATAAACTAGACCCTGCTGCTCTATTGTCTGCTATACTATAAAAAAACAGAACCTTTAATTTGGCTCTTTCATCGAGGGAAGTCATTAGCTTTGTATTACTTTTGCCTTAGCTTTGTATTTATTGTACCTACCATCCAGAATCCTATCCATAGGTAGGATTCCTACGATCCGGTGTATGATTCGTTTTAAAAATCGCTGTTTATCTATGTTCCTAATCTCACATCGGTGAGAACCAGGCACCCCGTAGGCGGAACTCTTTCCCGTAACGGCTCAGCCGAAGTCCGAGTCTCCCAGAGTGTCCCACGACATTGTGCTAGTCGTGGAAAACATTGAACTTCTCGGCGAGCGTTAAATTGTATATATCGCTTTTTTTAACAGTGAGAATCCGTACACAAAAACCTCAAGCGAATTGTAATAAAATGAACGAATTTGTCGCATTGCTAATAATACCTAACACGGCATCTTTAATCAAATTGTCAATTGTCATCTCCTATTACGTTGACATATTCGTTGTTATTGGTAATTGGTCACACCCACTACAGAGTATGTATGAAAATAGACGTGGTTTTAACCGAATTAATTGTATATCGAAGGACTCCTTTGAATATTTTGCTAGCTCTTCTCAGAATTATTACATTTATAATCGGCGATAAAAGATAAGGAAGAATAAAAGCTACTTGTCAATTATATTCTATGTCTATGAATAAAAATAAATTGAATTTGATATATGGATTATTTTCCAATTCACCGGCAAGGCAACGAAACCATGACTCAGTAGAAGCTCGCATGGCCATAAGTGGAGTACCACTTCTCCTAGGTGATTCTGCTGCTCCTTTTTTATTTATATAGTATAGCGGTTAACGGAGCAGGCAGATCTTCTATATGGGAAGAGAACACCATCGCCACCGAACACCATGGACAAGCGTGCCAATAGTCATTTTTTACGCCACTTAAGCGGCATTGTTAGGAGCCTCCGATATCCTCACTCATTCCGCAAAACACAGTCGAAGTACAGTTTCAAGTACAGCTACTATTTCAATATGAGTATTCTGTGAGCCTGTAGTATTACTTCGGACGAGCCGGTGTGTCAATTAGGGCGTCAAGCCCTTCCAGAGAGCGAATAAATTATAAATTCAATTATAATTTATAATTATCCGGAGCAGGATTCGAACCCGATATCTCTTGCTTCATAGTAGACTTATTAAACCACTTAGCTACGAGGCTCTCCTTTCCCTTCCTATTTTTATAAAAAAGAATGACGTGACCAAACCAATCTCAAAAGTAATATGATTACAATATTAGCATTTTATATTGGAAAAAATGAGTTCTTGCAAATGATATCCCTTAGAGACAAACACGTCAAGCCACTAATGAAGATTTATTTTGGTGGGAAATTCTTGTGAAATTACCCACATATGCGCCGCCTTCCTGAAGGGGTAGCTTTAAAAGGTCGTCAAAGCACATGTGCGATGAAATGTCGTTTGGTTATGGGCGGCAGTGCTCTAAATTTTAGAAAATGAAATTTTACGAATTCTTAGTAAATAATAGAACTTTTCTCTTCAATTCGTATAGAATAATCAAATACTTAACAATTTTACTGACTGTTTCATGGTTCAAGGGCAGTCTAATGTATTTTAAATTACAAAAATGGTCAATTACACTCTTTTTGTAATTATAAAGACATTTTTGTGGCTAAAACTGTTTAGCGGTTGATTTTCATGTATTTAGAGCAAATTGTATATGGATCAAAATATGCATAATTATATCTGGTTTAGCATAATTTAACTTTTATTTTATGGTATAGCGGACAACGGAGCAGATAAGAGAACACCGTCGCCCGTGGGAAGCGATGATCTCTTACCATAGAGAAGACTTGCCTGTTCCGTTCCCTGCGATACTAAAAAAATAACTTAAGATGTTTGTTTCTTAATTTCTATTGTATCTTTGAAAGACAGAAATTGACCACAAAGACCCTTTTTTATAATAACGGTAGTAAACGAGCAGGAGGCTCACCTAGTGCAAGCGGTCCTCTGCCCATGGACACCCCTAGCCCTTGGAAAGCATTGCCGGCGCGGGTGCATTGCCGGCCTTGAAAAGAAAATGCAAATAATATACAGTTGTAAAAACGGAGTTGTCACTCTTTTGGGTTTAAATAAAAGATAAAAGCATCGGTAAGAATATTTATTATCATCTTTATGCAAATTCAAAAGCTTACACACAATTGAACAATATTATTTACAAATATACTTCAAGACAGACTTAATCTCTATTGAAAGGGAGATTGTTCACCCACGTGTTACACAGAGTTTCACTTTAACAAAACCTTTTTATATAGGTATTTGAGCTGCTGAAAATGAACCACAGGTGTTCTAGAGGTATCTGTGAATATCGGCAAACGTTTTTACAGGTTTCATAGTCTAAATATTTAATTAAATAAACATAATTAAATTATTAATATTTATTTAACTCTAGCACAGCGTTCCCAACATATTTTATCCATGGACCCCTAGGAATTCAATGACAGTTTTCACGCATCCCGGAATATATAGTAGGTGAACACCGCCGCCCATAGACAACCGTGTCTTGAATGTGTTGCTGGCGTTTTAAATCGCTTAAGTGCCATTTTTAAGGGTCTCCGATATCCTAACTCACTTAGCGAAATCCAGAAGAACTACCGTTTTAAGTACAACTACCATTTCAAGCCGAATATTTTATGAGCCCGTGGTATAACTTCAGACGACCCGCACAATTAGTGCGTCAGCATATGCTTCAGCACGGCTCTTCCACGGGTGTAAAACCTCCAGGTTTTCGCGGACCACAGGTTGGGAAACACCACTGTAGTATATAATTATATCAATTTTTTAACATAATTACAAAAGTGTCAAGCGAATTGCAGAGTCCGTTATTAGTTAATGGAATGGTTTAATGGTTTTACCAGCCACGAATACCATTGAAAGGTACAAATAGTTGACATCAAATTTGGAGACAAATTATTGTCTTACTAAATATGATTGGAATAGATTTTCCATGTGTTAGACAAAAACATTTTTATTAATAACATTAGTAAATACATATAATAGTAATTTTTTTATAATTAGTAAGAATTTTTTTTAATTCTTTCAAATTTAATGTTTTCAAAATGCTATCTCGTTTTTGCATCAACAAATACACAGATATGATATGACTGAATTTATTTATAGAATGAAGCAAAAGACAGTAAAGACAGTTTAGCTGATAGGAGCTTTACTTATAAACGTTATGTAAATTTAAACGATCTCTTAACAGATTTCAAGCGGATAGCATCAATAAGACTGTTCGTACTAAAGAAACGTTCATATTATTCTATTAAATCTACAAACTTTTCATATTAAGTTATATTTTTAAATAAAACGGATATCCAAAATGTTGACATAGAAAAGCTAATAGCACATTCGCTTTACAGACTGTTCGTTATATAGGTACTTGGTGTGTGGGTTATATGTCGTTAGGATGTGATGTCTACCGCCCCAGGCCGGTCCACAGCAGTCCCGGGTCGTGGTGGTTCGCCCTAGGGTACCCTCCGTACGCCTCCAAATCCGATCTGCGGTTGTAAGATCTACGTACATGGGAATTTTTGAAAATGTTTGCAAGATAGCTAGAACATTTTTTTTATATGGCATAGCGGACAACGGAGCAGGTATCCGTAAAATTTGGTATATGGTAAGAAAATACCAACGCCGATGGACAATTGCGCAATAGTCCGCACATTGACTGTGTTGCTGGCTTTTTACGCCGCTTAAACAGCATTTCTAAGGGCCTCCGATATCCTCACTCACTCAGCGAAACACAGGAGAGGCACCGTTTCAAGATAACTACTACTACTACTACTATTTCACGCTGAGTATTCTGTAAGCCCGTGGTATCACTTCGGAACTGCCGGTCCAATAAGTGCGTTAGCATATGCTTCAGCATGGTGTATGTTAGATGTTCCCAAAATTATTATTCACTTACAAATTTAGTATTTAATCGGCGCCCAGGTTATTTGACAAAAATACAATCAAAAGAGAGGTAGATACAATAATATTAACTAACACAAAAATTAAAATACATATCTATAATTTGACAGCGACGACTGTTAATGTTAGGTATATCATCATCATCATTTCAGCCGTAGGACGTTTACTGCTGGACATAGACCTCCCCTTCGAAACTCCACATATACCTGTCGGAGGCGACCTGCAACCAGCGACTTCCGGCGACCTTTACAAGGTCGACTGTCCACCTTCCGGGTGGAAGTTATACGCTGCCTTTGCTGGTCCGTGGTCTCCTCTAACACATAGGGTATATATTCGGTAAAAATATTATTTGTGCTTCGGATGATGATAGAACACTCACACAGCTTCACTTCTACGGAATATGGGAATCCCTGATATAGAATGTTTGTTTATGATAGATGTAACATTATACACGCCTCGAATTTAGAAGCATCGGATAAGGTAAGCTCAAGATCGCAGCGGGTGGGCGTCTTTGGGGGAGGCCTATGTCCAGCAGTGGACTTGAATGGGCTGATGATGATGATGATTGGTAAGGTAAACCGGATAAGGCAGCTTATGACTTCGAAATCATTATAACACTAAATTTTGTTTCATAAAAATAGAATTTATTTTGAAAACGCCCTATAAATGAATACCACTTAAGCTGATTCCTTTTGATCTTTATTACAATAAATTGAAATAACTGTGGAAGGCGCGTCAATACATTTTCGACCCGTTCGGAAAACGTCCTTTATCCGGGACTGAATATCCATCCAATAAAGTAATTTCTCTGTGTTTTAAAACTATATTTTATATATCAACAAATGTACATCGAGTTTTTAAATCGTTACCATTTTTATTCATTATGGTCTGATTCAAACTCCAACTTTTTCTAATTTTCACCTATGGGAGAGCCATGCTGAAGCATATGCTGACGCACTAATTGGGCCGGCTCTTCCGAAGTGATATTGGGCTCACAGAATACTCTGTGTGAAACGGTAATTGTACTGTTTCGCAGAGTGAATGAGGATATCGGAGGGAGGGATATAAAAATGCGGTTAAGTGTCGTAAAAAGGCAGTAACACAACCAATTCGCGGACTGTGGCGCGGTTGGTTATGGGTGGCGGTGTTCTCTTACCATATAGGAGACCTACCTGCTCCATGGTCCGTTATACTAAAAAAAAAACTTAAATAGGTGTTTTAAATGGCTTCAAATAAAGTGATGATACTTTCCCCACCTGATATTACCAGTAGGACGCAATGGACGCAGCGCGTGAAGCCTCCGCATACCACTACCACCGCCTCCACCTGAAATAAAATTTTACAGAACAAAAACTTTTTTTATGGTATAGCGGACAGCGGAGCATATGGGTCACACAGACCTCCGATATCCGTGAGTCCGAATAAATTATAAATGAAATTATAATTTTCCGGACTAGGATTCAAACCCAATAACTCTCGCTTCATGGTAACATAGACATTAACTATTAAGACAATCATCAGGACTTTTTTAAGCCCTTCCACAGACCTAATACAATTTATAAAATAAAATAAACTTTTCAATACCCATGACAACACACCTTCCAACCGCGAGTAGGCTCACCTAGGACATACGGCCCTCCGCCCATTTACAACCCCAGCTTCTTCTGTGTCGCGGGTGCGTTGTTGGAAATTTTTTATAGTATAGCGGACAACGGAGCTGGTAGGTCTCCTATATGGTAAGAGAACACAGCTTCTCATGGACAACCGCGCCACAGTCCACGCATTGGTTATGTTGCCAGCTTTTTACGCCACATAAGCAACATTTTTAAGATCCTCCGATATCCTCACTCACTCTACGAAACACAGTACAAGTACCGTTTCACACTGAATATAATGTGGTTTTAAGGACAGGTTTGCTCTTTTTTGAAGGTCCCCAAGTCATATTGGTTTATCAATACCTCTCCTGGCAGTTGATCACACAGAGTGGTTGTGCGTGGCACCAAATACCTTTAAAACACTCAATTGTGGAACAAAAAACATCGAGGTGATGACAGAAGTGTGTTATTGCTACGTTATTCGAATTTCATCATATCATTATTATACGTCATCATCATGATTTCAGCCGTAAGACGTCCACTGCTGGACATAGGGCTCCCCCTTGGACTTCCATGAATACCTGTCGAAGGCGACCTGCATCCAGCGTCTTCTTTCTTATATATATTTATTTATTATTATATATTCGAATTTGATTAGGTGGTAAAGTAACAATCATAGTAAGGGATGCATTAACAGTTGTTACAATACAATGTTTGTCATACAGTTTCTAGTTAAGAAAGTTTGATCGGCCGGCGAGCGGGCGATACATAAGTTTGATGAGTTACGTCAGGGGCTGCTGCTGTCGACTCATTGAAGTTGAATAGAAATTTTAAATTACACTATTTATATTATTATCTAATAGCATTTATAAAGGTAAATAAAAATGCCTTTTTAATCAATCTTATAAAAAACCAGTTTTTTGAAGCGAGAGGTATCTCGTTCGAATCCCGGTCTAGACAATTATAAATTATAATTTAATTTATAATTTATTCAGTATTTGGAAAAGCTTGACAGTGGCCGGGCGACTGGGAGAGCCATGTTGAAGCATATGCGGACGCACTAAATGGGTCGACTCGTCCGAATTGTTACTATGGGCTCTCAGAATACTCAACCTGAACTGTGTACTGTGTTTCGCTGAGTGACTGAGGATATCGAAGGGCCTTAAAAATTCCGTTTAAATGGCATAAAAACCAATGCACGGACTGTGCCGCGGTTGTCCATGGGCGGCGGTATTCTCTAACCATATAGGAAATCCACCTACTCCGTTGTCCAACTTACTATAAAAAAGCCTTTTATCTATAAATTGTACATTGTTTTATAAAAATATAATTTACTTTCATTATTTCCATAAATATTTAATTTATAATAAATATTCTCTCAATTAAGTAGTGATATAATAATAATCCAGTGTATATATATATATAAGATTTGTAATATTAGTACCTTGAATTAAATTTGCTTTATGTTAAAAAGGACTTTTTAATAATATGAAATCGAAAAGTACAGCGATCGAGTATCAAAGGCCCTTCAAGGTCCTTTAATATGCCTCCGCTTCCGAGTCAATTTATAATTTGTCCACGTTCAGTATGTGATTTATACACTTGAGGAAATTCATACATGTTGCGAGAGTATATATGGGACATGTTCCTTCGGAGTGCGTTACCCGAGCTAAAACTTCACGGCACCAGTCGGTGGAATTATCATTCTCCCTTTTAGCTCTTCGGCCCTCAGAGGTCGCATTAAGTATTCAAAAAAAATTGCTCCCGTGGGAGAGCCATGCTGAAGCATATGCTGACGCACAAATTGGGCCGGCTTGTCCGAAGTAGTACCAGGGGCTCACAGAATACTCATCGTGAATCGGTACTGAGTTTCGCAGAGTGTGTTAGGATATCGGAGGCGCTTAAAAGTAAGAGGCCCGGCGTAAAAAGCCGGCAACACAGTCAATGCGCACTATGGCGCGGTTGTTAATGGGCAACGATGTTCTCTTTCCATATTATAGGACACTCACCTGCTCTGTTGTCCGCTTTAGAATAAAAAAAAGTTACTATTACAAAATTTCATTGAAATCCGTTCCGCAGTTTTTGCATGCGAGTAAAAAACATCCATCCATACATTACAAACTTTCGCGTATATAATATTAGTTGGATAATTTCAGTAATAAATTCGTTTTTTCCTATATTTTAGCAAATTTCCGGCCTTCAGATATCAATTTTAATTTAAGCTAATCTGACTTGGCGGCTTTAAAATGACAGCTTAATGTGTGAGCGACGTTCAATGAGGAGGTACAAGGAATCTCACTTAATCTTTATAATTTCATTCGAACGAACTAATTTATCTAAAGACTTGATCGCTGTTCACGATCTTTTGATGGGCTGTACTATATTACAAGAGTTATTAGGTCTTTACATATGAAATGAGTGGAGGGCGGAGGAGTGGGAAGAGTGTAGACCACGGATTAGGAAGCGTAGCGTAGGATGTCCACCCACAAGGTGGACAAACGACCTTATAATTGCATGGAGGAGGATATCGCAGGCCTTTAAAAATGCCGCTAGTGCCGTAAAAAGCCGGCAACATAAACAATGCGTATACTGTGGCGCGGTTCACGGGCGGCGGTGTTGTCTAAACATGTGATTTTTTGAATTTATTTACTGAATTAGACGATTTGGGTCATAAATTGTATGTCGTAGTACATTTTGATAAGGAATGAAAATCTGACGTCAAAATAGCGTTTACATTTATCCTATTAATAACTATTTTCCTTTTTGTACAATTGTACCTTGTATTCGAATATTGAGTCGGTTCGCTTTTCAGTTTTTGGCCTTATAAGTCTACCATTAAGCGAGAGGTATCGGGTTCAATCCCCGGTCCGAATAAAAATTAATTTGCCGCGAGTGTGTTGGCTACTTTTAAGGAATAAGTACACTCTTTTTTATGATCCTCAAGTCGAATTTTATAGAAATAACTTTAAGGGAAGCTGATTCGTTGATCGATTTGGTGCGCGGCACAAAATATGTAGATATTTTGTGCCGCACACAGCACACACGGCACTACGGCTCACAGCTAAAAGTAAGGTGAAACAGGTATTACATTGTTATATTACTGACCGGAAGAAGGAGCTTGAACAACAGTCGGTGGCTCCTGGAAGAGAGTAGACCTTTCTTGTGGTGATAGAGAAGCCAGAGTCTCCAGATTATCCCGGAGTGAGTCGAAAAAGGAACCTACGTTGTTGAGTACGCCTGTGAAAGATTACTTTTTCAACCTATACGAATTCTTTATATATGCAAGATTTGAATAAAATAGATATTTCCTTTTTGAAATGTTTTTTTAGGGTTGGCAACACATGTATTAATGTCGGCTAATGTTAGCCATGGGTTGGCCATGTTGATGCATTTGCAGACGCTCTGATTGGGCCGGTTCGTCCGAATACTACGGGCACACAGAATACTCAGCATGTAACGATTCTTGTATTGTGTATCCCTGAGTGAGGATATAACAATCCCTAAATAAGGCCACCAGCGGCGTAATAAGCCGGCAACACAACCAAAGCGTGGAGTGTGGCGCGGCTGGTGTTGGGCGGCGATGATCTCTTACCATATAGGAGACCCAGCTGTCAACAATAGTCAACAAACTCAGATCATTCCAAATCATCTCGTTAGTCTTAGTTAAAGATATTTATTCTACTAGGAGCACATAACTTATTAACGTCACTGTAAAAAGCAGGCAACACAGCAAGCGCGGAGAGTGGCGTGGTTGGTGATGGGCGGCAGTGTTCTCTCGCAAAATAGGAGACCTACCTGCTCCATTGTCTGCTATACCATAAATAAACAACCAGCCTCGCTATAACGATTGTGTCCGTATCTTCGTTGCTTACCGACACCGAGATACGGCGCGACTGCCTTACCGAGCGACGGTGTTGGCTGTCGGCGGCGGCGCCCGTTGAGCGCCGTGGCGACGGCTGACCGCTTCTCCGACATGGACCTGATGATTAAAGGCAACCATACATACAACTTATAAACCCTAAATATAAATCAAATGCTAAATATTTAGTGCATGTGCTTTAATAAGACAATTATAAATTATAATTTAATTTATAATTCATTCAGTCTCTGGAATAGCGTGACAGTAGCCGGGCGAGTGTCTTAATACTGTCACATCCGTGGGAGAGCCATACGAAGCATATGCGGACGCACTATATGGGCCCGCTCGTCCAAAGTGATAGCATGGGCTCACAGAATAATCAGCGAGAAATAGTAGTTGTGCTTGAACCACCTCTACTGTGTTTCGCTGAGTAAGTGAGGATATCGGAGGCCCTTTAACATACCGCTTACGTGCCGTAAAAATCCAGCAACGCAATCAATGCGTGGATTGCGGCGTGGTTGTCCATGTACGAAGGTGTTCTTTTACCACATAGGAGACCTACTTGCTGTGTTATCCTCTCTAGCATAAAAAACGCGCTATACCATAAAAAAGAGAAACACTAGGCCGTATATTCCACGAAAAGTATTGAAATACAAACTACCTTTAGTAGAAAAAATAAATAAAGTCTAAAAAAATTTTATAAGTCAACACCTGTGTTTCCCAACCTGGGGTCCGCGGTGTCATCTTTGGAACATACAATAATATCACAACTAGAATAAATACCTAATGTAATTTTTTTATGTTTATTTAATTAAGAGGTACGTGAAAATCGTGTTTGAATTCCTAGGGGTCCGTGGCTGAAATAGTTTGAGCAGACATATTTGCTTTAAAACTAAAGGCCAATAATAAGAGGCAATATATTGATCAGTTTTCTCAGCTAATATTGCAGCAAATAAAGACTTGTCTCCGAGAACCAAGACTTTGTTGGCAATATTGTGACAAGTAATATGTTTTATTTATCTACAGAAACCATTAAACTTATAAAACAAAGAAATCGCTGAGATTTAGAAACTTGTTAAATATAAAAAATAATTATTCATAATTTTTTAAATAATGATTTTAATTATAGTATAGCGGAGAGTATATTGGAAGAGAACACTGCCGCCCATGGAATACCGTGCCACAGTCCGCGTTTTGGTTGTATTGCCGTCTTTTTACGCCTAAGCGGCATAATTTCAAGGGCCTCTGATATCCTCACTCACTCAGCGAAACACAGTACAAGTACCATTTCACGCTGACTATTCAGTTTTCAGTAATTTGTTTACCTGAGATCATCAAAGTAGTTATTATCATTAGTATCTTGATTTCTGAACCCAACTTCTTGGACTCGAGGTTCCCATCGGTTGTGCAGTAGCCAGGGTTGCTCCGCAAGGACACGCAGTATGTCTATACTTTGGACCCGGTCTTTTGTTACTGCTTGCGAAGTAGTGGCACCTGAAAGTAATTATAAATTTTTAAAAAAAAGGTAAATTGATCAAAAAAATGTGAATTACATTAAATATAATCGTTGTTTTTACACAAATGAGCGTTTTTAAGGCATTTTGTGTCGCGCTTAACCTCGGTGGATACAGCTTCCTGCTGAGTTGTTGCCAAACCAATTGGACTTTCAAAAAGAGACTGTCTATGTACCTAAACGGCCCTTGGCAGACGATATATATTGACTGTATATTTATTATTGAATCTTAAAATACACATTGCTAAGTGTTACATCGTTAAGGTGAAGGTGTGTAAAATGAAAGCATCTAATGGATCTCGGGTGGTGTCTTGCACATGTCCGGATGCTGAGATAAATGATACGTTTTAAAGGACTGACTAGATATAGTGTATTTAATGATACTGTATAAAAAATTATTAAATATAATTTAGAGCATCAAATGTGTAAATTGTTGGAGTAGGTCTTTGCCAGAAGGCTCAACGAAATCAGATATCGTATTATTAAAGATTTGTATATAGTGTTATATTTTCAATATTATTTAAAGAACGACTAAGTTACGGAAAGACGAATGCATAAACGAAGGTTCTGTTAAAACAAAGGATTTATTATTATTATTTTTATGCTATAGCGAACTACGGAGAAGGTGAGTCTCCTATATGGTTTTAGCCCGACGCCTAAAAACAATCGCGCCACAGTCCGCGCATTGGTTGTGTTGCTTGGTACTTTCATGGGTCCCCGATATCCTCATTCACTCAGCGAAATACAGGAGACCGTTACCGTTTTAAGTACAACTACCATTTCACGCTGAGTTTTCTGTGAGCCCGTGGTATCATTTCGGTCCCCGATATTTATTCTAAAACCTGAAAAAGAAGCCTTCTAAAGCTATAACAATGATATTTCAAAACACAGGTTGTATGAAAACATGTAATTCTAGTTTAAAATTATACACAAATGATAAATGAAACACCTTATTCCAGGGACATGATCTGTCAATATCATGATAAATTTGACAAAGTATACAACTGCCACGGTAATAAAACTAATTATTCATTAAAACTCTGTACACAAAACGTTAGCTATGGGAATAACCTCATCTTTATAATTCATGTTTAATCTCATTGCAGAGCGAAAAATTACGAAGTGGCTTTTTAGAATATATTTATTCTAATTGTAAAAAATCATATATGTATATACATTTTATATTGTATATGTAAAGAAAACCTTAGATTCCTTATTAAATAAGACTGTTTTCCTTATCTAGCATAGCCAAAGCCTAAATGTCAACATTTGACAAGATGTCATTTTATTGTTTTATTAGAATAGAATTATTTTAGGAAGCATTAATTGATATTGTACACATAATTGTTAATTTATAAGACTAGAAGTAAGTTCTTTAAATTTAGTTTTTTTTATTATACAGAGAAACGCAATTGAGCTTTTCTTTTCTTGAAAAAACTAAAAATAACGTTCTATATATACATAATATTATTATAAAAAAATATCGTAAATTCTTAAAAATATCATTGCATAGAAATAATAGTATAGTTCATTATTAAGAAATATTTTAATATGAAAAATAGGGTTTTATTTAAATTAAATCACTATTAGGACAAATAGAAAAGAGTTTTATAGTCTATTCTAAATTAAATGTAATTTTAAAAGATACTGTATTTTAACATTTCACTATTAGTGGTTACAGTTTATCTTAAATAAATGAAATAGGAGTGTCCGTTTGTAATATAAAAAAAATAGTTTTCACAGTTTATTACATGGAATTTGGTAATGCCACCTGAAAGGGAAGTACTCTTAATACTGAACTTAATACTTAAGACTCTTAACACTGTAGTAGAAAATTTTACTCAAAGAAAACAAACTGCATTCAAATATTTTTAAAAATGCGCTTGCCGCACCCGGTACTCGAAACGACTAATATCTGTGAAAGTTGCAACCATTGTATTAATAAAAGTACTATTTTATTGTATCGATCTTTAGGGTCAATATAAGCCGAATTAGCAACCTAAAATGGCAATTGGCAGGCACGTAGAGCAGATGGTCGATGGAGCCGAAAGGTGTTAGAGTGGAAACCATGGACCAGCAAGCGCTACGTAGGACGTCCACCCACAAAGTGGACAGACGACCTTATAAAGGTCACCGAAAGACGCTGTATGCAGGTCGCCTCCAACAAGTATACATCGAGGTCCAAAGGGAAGGCCTATGTCCAGCAGTGGACGTCCTACAGCTGAAATGATGATAATAAGCATCAAATGTACAAAACATAAATTAAATGCAAGGAAGACAATGAAATCTTAAATTATGAATTCAATGGGTCAAGTTATAGCAATTTTATCCAAAGATCCGTTTCGTTATGTTTACTTAAGTAATTATTTAATAATTATTATTGATATTATTTGGATTATTGGATTGGATTATTCGGATTACGATTCAGATAAGACGATTGCAATTTGCACGTGTTTGTGATGCAGACTCCTTTTAACATAGCTTCGTGTGTGTCGTAGTTTCAATATGGAAGTATACATTTGAAAATACACTTTCATCTGTTATTCACATTTGCCAAAGTCCGTCGGGTCCACTCGTTTTTTATAATTGAGATATTTGGAAATTATTTTTAACTAATTATTTATATAAATAATTATTATTTATATAATAAATATGTACTACATATCCTTGGGCGGTGTCTTGAATAATATAATCATATGAATTATTAGAATATGTGCCTTGGATAAATATGACACTTTTTCAAGTCATGAATCTCTGTATAACAAGGGTCTCCGAACCCTTGTGTCATTGTTCAAGCTCGTATAACAATTTGATTGAATTCTCTTGACGATCGAGTCGGATGACTGATTTATTAACATATCAAAAATTACTTATTACCTTATGCTGCGTCTACGCTACGCGGGCCGAGCACGAACCGAACACAGATCGTATAGAGTGGACCGACTTACGAGCCTAGAACGAGCTCACTCCGAATGTTACGCTCATGTTCGGCTGCGTTTTTTTATTCTATAGCGGACAACGGAGCTGGGGTCTCCTATATGGAAAGAGAAAACCGCCTCCCATGTACAGCCGTGCTATAATCCGCGCATTGGTTGTGTTACCGGCTTTATACGCTACTTAAGCGGCACTTTTAAGGGCATCCGATATCTTCACTCACTGCGACACACAGTACAAATACCGTATCACGCACCGTTTCAGTATATTATGAGCCCTTGGTATCACTTATGACGAGCCGGCCCAAATTGCGTGTATACATATATACTCGGCATGGCTCTCCCACGGGTGCGACAGTATTAAGACACTCGCCCGGCCACTGTCACTGTGTTTATTTAAAAATAAATTATTAAATAAGCTGCTATAAAAATAAAATATATTTAAATAAAATCAAAGATTTTTAACATCTTAAAAATACCCTCCACAGAAATTTTGAAGTTTTTTAAAATTCTTCATATGGTAACAATTGTAAATTTTTCTAGGTAAATTAACTTTGTTTGAAAGTACCTATGAGGAAATATGTAGCCAATTCACCCTTAGCAAACATTAAATTTCCGGAAAAATTCTAATTAAAAATGAATAATTTAACACCCTTTTTCGACAATCTTTTAACCCCATTAATGTCTGATGAACTCCTAAAAAAGTGGGTTTATAAATTTACCTATGGTTTCTAATCAAAAGATCCCAGTAAAAAACATTGGATCTGTTATAAGTAAGGGTGATGGCGGGTTACCAATTTGTCTTTTCCGTTTGTTTTGAATAATGATCTAAAAATTTGGTATTTCTGATGTGTTAACATAATAAGGCTTTATTTATTGTATAGTGATCATCGCAGTAAGCGGGTCTTCCTTAAAGTAAGATTACCACCGCCCATGGACAATCGCGCCACAATCCGAGTTTTATTAGCTTTTTACGCCGCTTAAGCAGTTTTAATTTCAAGCCGCGTCCGATATCCTCACTCAGTGATAAACAATACTGTTTCACATTGGTATTCTGTGAGCACGTGGTATCGTTTCAGATGAGCCAGCCTAATTAGTGCATCAGCCCGCTTCAATATCTCTTTCCCTAAGTTTAAATTAACTATTGATAAAGACTTGTGCCATGACATTGATTAATTAATAGATCTTTTTACAAGAAATAGTTTTAGGAGTCTAAAGATATTTAATTCTGTCATTCTCCGTGCTTGCAAAAAGTGTAAGAAACCAATAAATAACTCATTAATTTTGTAACTAAAACGATGTAATTTAAATGTATATCAACCTGAAATATATTTTTAGTTGAAAAATATAATTATAAAAACTCAGTGAAGTGTTGAAAACTCGGTTTTAGATTTTTCTACACGATTACGGAAAACTAATTTGAAACAGTTCAAAGCATTTTTCTATTAGCAACTTCCATAAAACTTTATTAAATGATAGATGGATTATTTATAGAATTATTTCCTTATGGTATAGCAGACAATGGACAAGATGGGTTTTTTATATGGTAAGAGAACACCGCTACTCATGGACAACTGCGCCACATTCCGTGCATTGATTGTGTTTTCGGCTTTTTATGCCACTTACGCAGTATTTGAAGGGCCTTCGATATCCTCATTCACTCAGCGAAACACTGTACAGTTCCGTTTCAAGTACATCTACCATTTTACACTGAGGATTCTGTCTTGTAATCAGTTATTATTAAAATATAAATTATAATTTCACAAAAGAAATATTAGGATCTAATTAACTTCATATATATTAAAATATCAAAACATTTCAAATATAATTTTATAATATGATTTAGATAGAATATTGCTTTAATTTACATTGGAATAATCCGTTAGATCTTACGTTGACATCTATAAACTCCTCGAAAGCCTTAATCTTAAGCCTGTGGCTTATAAATTACATATTTATTAAGGGTTTTGCCTATACGTCGGTTTTAACATAAAATGTATTACATGATGACGTAGTTTCACTGTTTATTCAAAATTTACTATTAAAAATCTTAATCTTAAAAAAATTGTATGATGTTTTAATAATTTCAGCTTACTGCAGCAGTGTTTTCAAAATAATAATTGCATATATTATGATAGGTAATGAACGCTTACTTCCAAATATTACGATCGATCACTCAGCCTTCAATCCACTTTGATGTTTCCATCACTTAAGAATTCGCTCTCAAAAAATTTTCAAAAAATAATAAGTTTCTATTGAAAGTCCTTTTTTCTGATAATTTTTTAACATCATTATTTTGTTGGAGTAAAATTATATTACGGGCTCATAAAACACCAACAGTATTTGTATTGTTTAGCTGAGAAGAGAATACCGGAGGCCTAAGTTATACCTACTTAAGCAAAAAAAAGCCGGCAACACAACCAAAGCTCGGACTGAGGCGCGGTTGTCTTTTGGCAGAGGTGCTCTTATACAAGAGACCCACCTGTTCCGTTGTCCACTAAACCATAAAAAAGCAATATAGCCCTCAGTATGGTAATTTTAAATAAACCATGAAAAATATAAACAAAGTGTTAATTTAATTCAACGCCCACATTCACACAATAATTGCAAACATTCATCAAACACTATTGTCTATAAATATTAAAGTTGGATATCGGTCACTACATAGACCCTTTGTGTCGCATATTCACATATTTTGTTTCACTTTTCATACGTAATGTGGTTTGGGTGAAATTGGTGTTTTTGGATGTATTTGTGCGGAAAATAACATGTGATATATAATGAAGCAGCTGCTCCAATCTTGTTTAGGTGACCATGAAATAAGTCTGTCCCAAAATTTACACAAGCTTTGAATTAAATAATATAACAATGAGGGCCTCGTAGCGTAAAGGTTTTAAAAGTGTACAATGAAGCGAGAGGAATCGAGTTCGAATATTGGTTAGAACAAATATAATTTATTCGGTTCTCTGAAATGGCTTGACAGTGGCCGAGCGAGTGTATTAATACTATCGCACCCCTGGGAGAGCCATGCTGAAGCATATGCGGACGCACTAATTGGCCCCGTTCGTACGAAGTGATACCACGTGCTCACATAAAATCATCTACTCTATTTTATTTTACATTATATTTTTAACGTTGTGTGTTTTTTTATTCCATAGCGGACAACGGAGCAGGTGGGTCTCCAATATGGTAAGAGAACGCCGCCCCCATGAACAACCACGCTACTGTCCGCATATTGGTTGTGTTGCCGGCTTTTTACGCCGCTTAAGCGGCACTTTTAAAAGCCTCTAATATCCCCATTCACTCTGCGAAACACAGTACAAGTCCCATTTCACGCTTAGTATTCTGTGAGCCCGTGGTATCACTTGGGACGAGCCGGCTCAATTTGTGCGACGGCATATGCTTCAGTATGACTCTCCCACGCGTGTGACAGTATTAACACACTCGCCCGGCTACTGTCAACCCCTTACAGAGACCGAATAAATTATAAATGAAATTATAATTTATAATTGTCGGAACCCGATACCTCTCGCTTCATGGTACACTTTTGAAACCAATAAGCTACGAGGCCCTCATCTTCGTATGTTTTCTAGTTTCAAACTTTCCCATATTGACCGATTTAATGAGACACAATAAGCAATATAGCCTAGGATAACGTCACATAAGTTCTCCACAATACCCGGCAAGTAATTGATATAAGTAGACAACTTAAGGTTTTATTATTTGAGAGATCTTCCACTTGTCCTATTTGGATAATGAAAGTATGACTTTTATGACAGTTTTATAACACGATGTTAGTAGTAAAGAGTTTACGGTTCGCGTCGCGCTAACAATATTTTGAAATGAATCATG
This sequence comes from Delias oraia, assembly GCA_018230265.1. NCBI lineage: Eukaryota > Metazoa > Arthropoda > Insecta > Lepidoptera > Pieridae > Delias > Delias oraia. The sequence continues at coordinate 2,212 of DWCF01002503.1, read as the reverse complement.
TTTCATAGAGTCTAATACATGGCACTCTAGGGCTTATTAAATTATTAATACTAAGAATTATACAATCATCATCATCATCATCAGCCTAGTAAAGTCTACTGCTGGTTATAGGCCTATCCTGAAGTCGCCTACCTATTGCAATGTTGAGAGATTTGGATCCAATGAATATAATAAATAATTACATAATAATTTAGTTTTATTCAAACGAAATGTCTCTATTTATTTAACGGGGTATTATAAAAACTTAAATCGTCAAAACCATATAAATAAATTGCGCACCCGTGGGAGAGCTATGTTGAAACATATGCTGACGCAAAAATTGTGCCGGCTCGTATGAAGTGATACCACGGTCTCACAAAATATTCAGGTTCAAATAGTGGCTGTATTTGAAACGGTACTTCTTCTATGTTTCGGTGAGTGAGTGAGCAAGTCGAAGACCCTTAAGAATGCTGCTTAAGCGGTGTCAAAATTCGGCAACATAACCAATGCGCGGACTGAGTGGCGGTTATTCATGGGCGACGGTGTTCAATTATCATATAGGACCCACTTGCTCCATAATCAGCTATAGCATAAAAAAATAATAATAAATTACGTGACAATATTATGTTATAACCTATCACAAAGTTCGAAATGTAGATTTTACGATGAGGAACCGGCCAGAAACTCAGTAATTACACTTTTCAAAAATAGTTCTAACACAATCTGAGTAGGGTTGAAATGTATTGATTTGGTAAATGTTTAAAGGCGGGCAATAAACCCAAGACCCAATTGGGATCCAAAGTGTCCATGGGCGGCGGTTGCTTATGCTAGATGGACTGCTCGAAAAAATTCATACGTCGGAGACGTGAAAAATACAGTCAAAATGAGTACTTTTTAAAGCTATTTAAAAAGTAAAAGGTATTATAATAAGCGTTTCTTAATGTTAAAATCGTAAATAGAAATCTTCTTAGCATAATATGCGGACTTTTATCTTTTTGTATACGAATTTTGCGGAAAATAGTGTCGGTTATAATATTCTGTAATGACTTCTTAATCTTAACTTATGAATCCCAGTCTGCCTCCTTCGAACTTAATTATGTCAATAAACGACAAACTATTAAATATTTCCCCTGTTTCCATACGAGAGCCATGATAACGCACTGATTAGTAACATCCGGATTGATACCACGGGCTCATAGAATACCAGTGTGAAATAGTATGTATACTGTATTTTGTTGATTGAGGGTACCCAGACGCCCAATATAGTAAAAATCCGTCAACCCATCCAGGCATTGTATACTGCGTGGTCGGTCATAGCAGACGTTGACACTTATTGTCAGAAGACTTTTTTATTTATAAGAAATTTACACTTCACTTTCAGGATATTCTTTCGCTGCCTAAAATTGTATAAAATTGATAACATATTTGGCTGGTTCACAGATGGTAAGAGATTTTCCTTGTAACATCATATCGCTCTTAACTCGGTACATAGTGTAAGTACCATTTCGCTCTGGTATTCTATTAGCTCGTGGTATCACTCCGAACAAGCCGGTCTATTTAGTCAGCATAACAATGGCCTCGGGGGACATTATAACCTGTACTGTAATATTATTTCACAAAATCTTCGTCTAACTACTATTGTGTGTAATCTTGGAAAGATCAAAACAAAGTGTGAGTTTAGATTTGAGTTTCAAACAGTTTATTCCCACGCACACAGGTCATTGACCGTAGCAAGTTTCCATTTCAATGGTTAAAAGCTACTTTATTAAAGTATTTTGATTAAAAAAACAAAATTATCTAAGAAATGTATCTTATATTATCTGATTATTTATAAGATAAACATCTATTAGATTGGCATTCTGTGAGCCCGTTGTATCACTTCGGACGAACTGGCCCAATTAGTACGTCAGCATAGGCTTTTATTGAATTTACTTTACTTGATGAAATTTTGATGTTACTTTTAAAAAATTGACAGTTAATATAATGGTATATGTGAACCGTAATTAAAAAAAGACTTTTCAGTTCCTGATAATGGATTTATTTTAGATGTTGAAGCTCTATCTATTGTTCTTTTGTCTTTGCTGATAAAAGCAATAATGGACTAGTATATAGTATTCTGAAGTGCTAATGTGAGTAGTGACGTTAACTCACACAGAACAAAGATAAAGAATCATTTTCTACTTATTATGGTATAGATTATCAATTCGATTAAGTTTTAAGCTTACTTTAAAGG
>DWCF01002502.1:0-23689 GCA_018230265.1 Delias oraia | reverse complement strand
AGCGGGTGGGCGTCTTTGGGGGAGGCCTATGTCCAGCAGTGGATTTAGATGGGCTGATGATGATGATGATGATGATATATTAAATTAAATCCTGAACAGTCCTTGAAATTCGAGTCATTGATAAACACTGTCACTTTAAAATATTTTTTATTTGCCTGTGTTTTGAATATGAAAATAAAACTTAAAATTTAGAGTGTAGGGTAACTTAAAGCATTAAATTTTAAAATAATTATTTTATATTTTCACGTTAAAGCACTTATCCATCATAATACTACAGTGCAATATTACAGTTATAAGTGCCGGTTATTACAGCATAGAAAATGCTTTAAAAACATTAAAGCGTCTTTTGGAATTTGTATTCTCTTTTTGAGGCAAAAATCACATAAAATTAGCTAAAATATTGACACAGTCTCTAACACGATTGGGTCTCAGATGCGCGCTGTTCAAGATTTTCACTAATCAATGACGAGGCTAAGTGATCACATTGGAAGCAATTTCTTACTGTCGGTTTAGCAGCTGCTTCTTATGGTTTTGCGTAAAATGGTTCAATTTATTTTTCTACTTTAAGTCTCATCATAATCCACAATTAATAGACTAAAACAAAATACATGTTATACATATAAAATATTTTTTGTTGTCAATAAATTAATCAAAATGGAACAATAGAAACATAAAGTACTGTCATTTATTGTGGCAAGCCGAATGTATAAAAAAAATTATGGTACAGCAGACAAAGGAGCTGGTGGGTTTTCTGTATTGTATGAGGATACCGCCGCCCACGTACAAACGCACTCCGCTATTTGGTTGAGTTGCCGGCTTCAGATATCCTCATTCACTCAGCGAAACACAGAGAAGTACTGTTTCAAGTATAAGTACCGTTTCGCTGAGTATTCACGTCAGATAAGTTAGATGTATCTAGAAATATATAATTGTAATTATTTAATTTACAATAAGACATTGAATTTTATTGAATTTATTCCTTCACTCTTTTGAATAATGTATATTTAATATCCTTTAGATTAAAAATCTAAAGTATAATAAACAAAGGAAATATATATTAATTACATGCACGAGGCTTTCTAATTGCACAGATAATAGCGCAATAGCAAACATGAGCTATGTAAATGTTAATAAAGACATAAAAATCGGTAGTTTACCCCAATATAATTCCAAACTAACAATGTTATAAAATTACTAATCATCGCTTGCTATGTCATTTGTATCACAATTTAATAACGCGTTATGTCAATCTTCTGCCCTTTTTACAACCCACTAACTTCAAAATGTGCTGTTAGAATGACCCTTATATCGGCACCGTTAAACTTCCGAATGGAACTTACAATACGCCGGGATAATTTGTGTTCGTGCTTAATAATGTCACGAGCACTTCCCCGTATTAAAATGATAAACGGACGGCTATCGAGAATGGAAATCTACCAATTTATTATACGATAGCTCGTTATTCTATTAGGTAAAGAAAATTTGGGGGGTCGATATAGTCATCTTGGTTATTACGAGTAATAAAGGTGGGCGCGACTTCAATTGTCGAAATAATATATTTATATAAAAACTAGATAAAAATTATGCTTTAAGATTATAAAAAAATATCAAATGCAAGGCATGCCTGTGATAATACGTCATTATGCCACCTAGTTGCAGAGTTCTGTATCATACCCGAGTTTTTAAAAAGAAAATGGTTTAAAACGTAATTCTAGTTTTCTATTTATTTTCTTTTTAATAAAAGTTAATTGCCAGTGTCAAGAAAAATTCTAGAATACTTAGGTCAATAATGCACACTTGCAATCACATACGATTTAAAAAGTGAGTCAAAGGGTAAATATTATTAAAAAGTTCATAAAAGCTCACCCATAAAAAGGTCGTGTGCCGCGGAAAAACAAACCTTCGAATTACTTATTTACAAAACTCGAGGATACTTTGTTACTTTTCAATGTGTGGACTTTGTAATAAATTTAAATCACTTGATGCAGAAATTGATTTTTTGCTTAAAAAATTTGACTGCCTGTCTTTGACTCCTGAATGATACCGATTGATTTATTTTTTTAAGGTATACTGGACACTGGAGCTGGCGGGTCCGACCGATTGTAGATAGATGACTAGATCATCGCCGCCCATGGACAACCACGCTGTTTATTACATATCTTAGTAGATTTAAAAAAAATAAGCAAATTAACCCTTACATAGTACATTTTAAAACAACTAAATAAACCAACCTTAAACGGCAATTTACAAGTGCAGTAAACACATACATACGATTTCTAAAAATGAACTGAACCTGTATTATTACGGGCAATGTATCAAAATATATGCTAGCCCTTACGATAACTTTGTTTGCTAACCGTATACATTAGCAATAAGTTTACTTAAATGCTTGTGTATATCTTTGCTATTTCAACACCTACACTAAACAAAATAAAGGTGTTTCTTCTGTAGCGCTTTTTATTTATTATTTGAGGGTTAGGTTGTACATTTAGTACGGTCAAGTCACGCGTTGTTTAATTTAAAAGCTCGCCCATTAATGCGAGAGCCATTGGTTGTAAAGTGCTTTACATTTTTGATTTTTTTTTGCATATAATTGGTTAATATTAATTTAAATGTTCTTTGAAATTAAAAAAAATATTAAATTATATTTAAAAATAACGTTCATGTAAGGGCGTAATGCCTGCGACACATCCGTGGTCTAAAAGTTTTAATGAGTGGAGGATCATTTATCCTAGGTGAGCTTTTTGCTCCTTTGCCTTCCGATTTTCATAAAAATTTTCGTTTAATTAATTTCAAAACCGTTACTACAGCCCGGATCGACAAAAAATCGTCTATATGTATTTTAATTTCTCTTGAAATGTAATTTTACTGTCTTATGCGTCTTTTTCTATCTTTCTTTTTAAATAGTGTTCATTTACTTCATTCACTACACAAACAAAAGACTTTTAACGTCAAAAGTTAAATTAGAATCGCATTCTTATTAAAATAAACACCGCAACCAAGTAAAGCGTGGTGTTTAAAAGCTCGTGTCCATTATAGATAATATTTTTCTTTTACTCAATTATTCAACAGAGTTGACAAAACAGACAATTCATTAGCGTCTATTGGGAGTTGGAAAACGCGAACAAACTTAAACATTGTCCCTTTAATAAAAGCCAAGTTAAGCGCTTGACAGACAGGCCCATGGGAGGTGAGGTTTTTTATTATTTTACAATGATAAAAGATAACAGACACACGATTTCACGGAATTCATGAATCTAAAAAACCAGTAATATAATGAATTTAACGAACTATTAAGAACGTTGTATGGTTGAAAATATCACGTCGATTTTATATTTAAAACAAACTTGCTTATACAAACTCCTCATTATTATTAAACTTAAAATTTAAAGGATTAATACGTTTTTATATCTATATAATGAATACCCAAACATATAATGTATTCTAAAGTTCTTACTTGGTGTAGCACTCCAGTAAAAGATATGAAATAATAAGCTTTAATAATTCCCATTGAAAATCCTGCTTGAAACCGTTAACTCAATATGTTATGGGAAGCACACAGCATTTCTGTTATATGCCCTTTATTGCCTCCTTTTGAAAAATCTCACTAACATCAAAAAATATAACACGATTCATAAAAATATAAGACATGATTCATCCCATTAAATTTACAGATTAGCCCTCATCCGTTAATTCTGAAAAACCCATTAAATCGTTTACATTTTACGACTCTGGCAGTAACAACCACAAAACACAATCTATTTGCAATAAAAAAATCGTACGATATTAAATTACTAATAACATAAACTTTGATCAAGCGCTAGTAAAATTAATCTAATCATAGTTTTTAGGGAAAGTACCCGTATTGGTTTAAAAACAATAAAAATCGTTCGCCCCCAATGGCTCGCTGATTGAGAAGGATGTTGCTGTGAGAATGGACTGATTACGTAGCGTTTTACACTTGACGATAATATTTTAAAACTCTTCTAACAGCGAAAATACCTCATTCATCATCTTAAAATATTTTTTAATTGATAATATTACATATGTATCTAAATCCTCTCTAAGAACGTGTTTAAAAAATATTAATTAAGGTATCATAGACTCCAGCAAAACAGTAAAATTTACAAAAACATATTTTAACATTATATGAACTTCACCTAGGTTTTTCTTTAGTTATAATCTATTTTTATAAACCTAATTAAATGATAGACCTGTAAATACTTACATGTAATTACATGTGATTTTGGAGTCTTATAGCTTTCTCGTTCAATCAATTACCCGTGCTGAAGAATATGCTGATGCACTATTTGGGCCGGCTCGTCCGAAGTGATACCACGGCCTCACAAAATATTCACCGTGAAACGGTACTTGCATTATGTTTCGCAGAGTGAGTATGGATATTGGACGCCCTTAAAAGTGCCGCTTAGGCGGCGTAAAAAGCCGGTAACATAACCATGCGCGGACTGCGCGGTTGTTCATGGGCGGCGGTGCTTTCTTACCAAACAGGAGACCCATCTGCTCCGTTGTCCGCTATACTATAAAACAAATTTGAGAGATTATTTTCGCAGAATTGTATGTCTAAATACTTGTTGCAGTTATCATTGCAATATTAGAAGTAATTTATATATGTTAAATGTCGCATCGTAGAGTCGAATTGTGTAAAGATCGTAGCAGTATGACTCAGTCATTAAGCCCAAGCTGTGCTTTAATCAGTGAGAATAACATGTAATTAGCCATACAGTTGAGTCAATTTACCTACTTCTAGTCTTTAACTAGATGGAATTAATGTGGAAAAGGATTCTCTCAATATTTCCGTTAAGAATAAGAATATTAATTTTAAAGTTTACTAATTTTAACTTTTAAGTAAAAATGTATTACTTAAAAGTTTTAAAAGCCATTTATAAGTAAATTTCAACATTATTAATTAATAATTAATTTATCAATACAATTCCCTCAATGATATGAAATATTAAAATGAAATATTACATTTAAGCAAACGCCGTACATATATAGTAGTATTATTATTACCTACTTTGACTTGATATTACCTAATCTAAGTATTTACCTGCGGCAAAAGTAAAATGAAGTATTTTTTTAATTTTTCAATTAATTACAAATCAAAATCAAACGGCATACTGAGCTTATGAATCGGATTAACACAATAACAAAAATCTCCCACGCGTCGACTCCAAAATAACTCATCAGTCGTCGAAGGGTTAACGTTCGTAAAACAAAAAACAAACAGACAAACCCGCATGTCATTATATTACGTAATGCATTAATTATCAGATTGCTGAGGGCCCTAATCACAAAGTTCGTTTTCATTAAGATAATTATAGACGGTTGTAAAGACGCAGGATTTGTGGGCTTTTGAGTGTTAATGACGATTATGTCTCTTTTATAAAGTTCAATTTAAACGAGAAGTTTTGATATGAGTAACTCGTGTATGATTAAGCTATGCGTTTTATTATTGAACCCCTACTTGCTAATGTAAAATAAAAAATATTCATTCATTTAATAAATATTCTTAAAATACCCGGGCTTATTACAGCACTTTTTTTAATAGTTTATCCGGTCTCTTACACCTTAATAGATCACCGCTACTGATGGAACACGCCACAGACCGAGTTATGACTGTGTTGCCAGCCTATTACACCGCATAAACGATATAATTTCAATAGCTTCTGATATCCTCGTAACTCAGCGAAACACAGTATTAATACCGTTTCACAAGTATTCTGTACTAAGTATTCTGTGAGCGTGTGGTTTCATTTAGGTCGAGTCGGTCCAATAAACATAAAAGGACTTGTCTAGAAGCCTACCTACCGTACCCCTGCGTACCGGCAACGTACCCACGGGCGTATGGTGATCATAGGCGGTAGACTAATTATCCTAGTCCCTTCCTACTCAATTGCGTCTCGATTTATATTTTAAAAAGAGACTAATGTTTTTAAAGTTTATTTAAAAAAACATGCACAAATATTTCTACATTTTGGTATTAGAACGTATTTTGTTTATTCTACAGTGGACAACGGAGCAGGTGTCCTATATGGGACAAGAACACCGCCACCCTTGAACAACCGCGCCATAGTCCGCGCATTGGTTGTGTTACAGGATTTTTACGTCGCTTTTATATACTTCAGGCTCTCCCACGCATGCGACACTATTAAGACACTCACCAGGTCACTTACAAGAACAAATAAGTTATAAATTAAATTCTAATTAATAATTCGTGGTACAATTTTCAAACCATTAAGCTACGCCTATTTACCATTAAGCTAGCCATTATTCAAATACATATTATATACCTAGTATGCAGACGTTATTACTAAAAATTTCAACTTGACAGAAAATTTGATTATATATCTATAATTTAAACTGCGGTCAGTATTACTCTGAGGGGTTAAAAGAACATCCCTAACATCATTGATTACTCGTGATGTATGTCAACATTGCGTGCGCGCATGCGGGCAGCTATCTCCGATCGCCGACAATTGGTAAAAACGACCGAATTCACTGTAAATTGCTAAAACGGCAAGTTTAGTTAAAGATTTAATTTGAAGATTGCTCTTTTTGGAATGCGGGCTGGTTTTTTCGATCTGTTTGATTAGGGTTATGATTTATTAAGTAACGGTTATTAGGGAAACACCTTTAAAATTAAGCTTCATTGGTTTCAATTGTTAACAGTTTGAACAGACTGTGATGTAGTTGTCCATGGGCAGCGGTGTTCTTTTACCATATAGGAGACCCACCTGCTCTGTTGACCGCTATACCATAAAAAATTATTATTGAACTTGCAATTGTTTTCTCGTTTAGATATTCATACTGTTTATATAAGCAACTTTGTGTCAAATAAAATGACGACACAAAGTTGATATAGCTTATACTTTAATATTAATCCTTTGTCTAAGAATTATGTTTAGTCTTATTAGATCTCAGTTGTTTTCAAATATAGAATTTAGATTAATTTTTTTAATGTATTTTTTTAGCTCATCTATGTATGTTAGGTCTTATGTGGCCTTTTTAGGTAGGTACCTAACGTAGGTACATCACAAGGTTGTGACGATAAATGCGTTTCATTTTAAAATTAAGTAAGGTAAGCCGTTAAACGATGTTCAAAAACATAATATATTATGAAATCTATACGGTTAAAGCCGGTTCCAATAAAACAGTATTTAAGTAGTCATCAATAAGTGATACCATCTCAACCCGTCCCACGCCACATGGACCGTACAAATTAGAGAAAAAAATTCAATAACCCTCTAGCGACCCAGATCGGCAATATCAATGACGTTTAACCCTAAACATAATCAAGTCGAAACTACCTCAGGGACAGTGGGACCGTAAAATTGTTGTATTTTTTTATTCACCCCCAAGGTTTAAATTTGGGGTCTTTCAGACCAGAGGGATTAGATTGTAAGTTTTGGAAAAGTAAATAAAACTAAAACGGTTACCTCTTTTTGCCTAATACTTTACCTAATGTGATCGATATTCTTAACATGATAATTTTCACGTTAAATTAAGATTAATAGTGTTGCTAATAAAATGAAGCAGTTTATTATAATCATAATGTTAACGAATCAAAATTTTATTTCTACGATAAATATTTTAACAGTATAATTATACACTATCACTACGATGTGGTTATATCAATCAAAATGTTTTTAATCTTGCGATAAACTCTTCTAACAAAGAAACTAGACAGAAGTACTTAACCCTTGCGGTGCGATGGTACATTTCCCAACCTTCGCTCGAGGCGCGTCGCCTAAACGACCCTATAATTGATAAGTAAAGGAAAAGAAGAGCCGCCGCATACATATTTATGAGGTAACCGAAATTGCTACGGGAGTAAGGGTTACCAGAGCTGAACTGTCAGTGCTTGCTTGAAGCTCATGTTCAAATAATAAAAAAATCCATATAGTTTCCTCCTTTATGTATAATATAGAGGATACATATAGATTATGTTTACTCATGTGAATTAATTAATTTAACGATATGCGAAATATCAGGATAATTACAAATCCAACTCAACAAATATTTTTTGATAATTTAGTTATAATGGAAATTAAATGAAATGTAATTAAAATGAAAAATAATTATATGAAAAATTATAATATCACAAATACCCTAAATGTTGAATCGTAATTTCTATGGCATGGCATGACTGATGCTCTTTTAATTTCCCTACTGTCGATAACCCTATTCAGAATTATGCGAACAGTAGCACTTGTCTCTCTCATTTTGCTTTAGGGATACTTGTCATCGACTCTTTGATGTTATAAAATCGTAGGATTTCCCTTTAGAGGAACTGGGTTAAAATAAATATTATGAACTTTACAGCATATTAAAATAATTCCTCAAAATTTTCCTCAGACGTATTTTTTTTATAGCGGATAATGGAGCAGGTGGGTCCTCCTATATGGTAAAGAATACCACCACCCGTGGACAACCGCGCCTCAATCCGCGTATTGGTTGTGTTGACGGCTTTTTACGCCTTTTAAGGGCCTCCGATATCCTCACTCACTCGAAACACAGTACAAGTACCGTTGCACGTTGAATATTTTGTGAGACCGTGTTATCACTTCTGATGAGCCGGCCTAATTACTGCGACCGCATATGCTTCAGCATGGCTCTCCCACGGGTGTGACATTAATAAGACACTCGCCTGGCCACTGACAAGCCCTTCCAGAGACCGAATAAATTATAATTTACAATTTTCCAGACCGGGATTCGAACCCGATACCACTGGCTTTGTGGTGGAATTATTAGCTACTCTCATACATATGTACTACCAAAATAGTAAAGTAAAATATATTGAAACATAAGAATTATGGCATTGTATTATTTACTATTGCGTTGTCTTAACAGGATTTCAAAAAATAAATGTAAATATGAAACAAGATTGTGTAAAAATATATAAATTTACGTATTAAGAGTAAGATAGATATCGGCTTTGAAACCGGAAACAGTGAAAGTTTACCGTCGCTTACCTGCTTCCGTTTTACGATAATCCGTTATAAGCTTTGTTTATATTCAAGCATCACGAGACAGTTATTGCAATATATTCGGATGTAAATGCTACTTAGTCGTGTTTCAAACCACGCGCATTGGAGTATATTTTTCTACAAAAAATAAATTCTCTTGAAAGAGAGATTAAAAATTTACGAATAATAAAATATAATTTAGGTTTTTTTATGGTATAGCAAACACCGGAGCAGGTCGGTCTTCTATATGCTAAGAGAACACCGCCGCCAATGGACAACGTTTAAGCCTCATTTTATAACAGCCTCAGATATCCTTACTCACTTATGAAAAAAAAAGTGCGCTAGCATATGCTTCAGCATGGCTCTCCTACCTCTTACTGCCGTAAACTTTTACAGTTAGTACATATTTGGTAAAATTAATGAATTTGTTTGTATTCCAGATAAATAAACTTAGTCAATTTAACTAGTCTTTTTATAAATGATAACTTATGATAAATACTTTTATTGTATAAGTTCATCAACACAAGTGCAAGACACATGACAATCTGCAGACTTCCTGCGATCTCTACAGTATTATTTACATCTGTCTGTATTTATTACAATGCTCATTTAATAAGATACCTATATTTGAAAAAAACATAGAATAAAATTATACAAATAATAATTCTTCAATGCTGAATATAAAATCCTAAATTACAATTAAAAGTTTTTTCAAAACCAATACTCCGGTATTTATTATCCAGTTATTATTTACCAAAAATTGTACTACTTGACAGATCCTATAAGTAATTCAACAGTGATGATAAATCCTATCAATAGAAGATTGCCTTATTTATGTATTTAAAGTAATTTTATACGTACCTTTAGCTTAATATTATATTAAAAATTAATCTCAGTTTACATTAATTTTTGAACTTTTCAGTTTTACAGGAAACATTTTATTATTAAATTAAATTAGATCTTATGAAAGGCTAAAATAAGAGTAGATATGAATTGTAATTAAATAAATAAAGAAATAAGTGTAAAAAAAGTAATACAATGCAACTTTACTCAAACTAAAATTTAATTCAATGTTATTCCTAATAATAATTTACCCTTATAGTGGTGATCGTTTTGTAATATTAATTTAAAATATAAGTTAAATATTAATAAAATTTTACTTAGAAAATAAGTTTCATCCATATCGCCATTGAATTTTAGATTAAGGTACATTTGCTTAAAGACTATTATTATAAACTGTAATTGTATCCATACTAATTACAAGGTTACGTCATTATGTATATTCGTATATGATTTAATTGAGAACTTCCGCCAGCCACACTGTGGTTCAAATGAACTCAAAATAGACTGCTAACATTCAATTAATAAAATTCAAAACACTATGTGTTTGCTAGCTGCGTTAATTCATGAATTCGCATTGCATAAGCACACTTATCATTCATTCATCATTCAGAGCTTTGCTTAGATACTACATTGAAGTATAAATCAATTACATTAAAAATTAAAGGTTTTATTTTAATGATTGTGTTAATTTTTATGTATTTTATGTAATAAACAACAAGGATAAATTAATAACTGTTACGTCATGTGTATAGGAGGTCATTTTTGGCCACGGTTTCAAATGCTTTTTACGGAAAATAAATTAATCAAAACCGTTACACAAGGTTCGTAAAAGTTCTCCACCACCACTTCTCCATTTGAATGTAAAATATATTAACCAACTACAGGACTTTCAGTTTATAAAATCACATGTGTTATGTAAAACTTATCTTTTTAATTATAACAATAACAAATCATGTGTGTAGGATGTCTTGTCGTAAATACTGGACCGGAAGCGAACGATTGTCACATCTGCGCGACCCATGCGAATATATTCTCATACATGTTCTCTAGTAACGCACTTTTAATTAAGCCTATTGTAAAGAAACATCTTATATATATATTCTACCGTTTATTCATTCTGAAGAGCAGTGTTCCGCAATTTTTTTGTATTCAAGCTGTATCTAGGAAGTAGTAAATTTTTTACCATTCATTTTTGTTAAATACAAAAACAATAAAAAATCTATCGCTCGTGAGCTCGCAAGAATATATATGTATGCGATTATATTTCGTACCTTTACCTTTCTTAACATAAGTTTATAATACAACCTTATTGATCCGTATTACACCAATTAACGAGCAAAGTAGGTACACCACTGTGCCGCGGTCGACGCACTTTGGGGAAGACTGCTGTAGAATGTTATTGAATAAAAAATATTTTTTTTTGTTTTTATTGTGGAAAAAAAGGTAAACCTAATTTTCGACAGATTTCAAGTATGTTTTTTCAACCATAGACCAATGTTTATAATTTAGTATTTGACTATGATTATGATGATATGGTTTCAATAAAGGTTGTATTATCTTCATCAACGTTGTATAAGTCTTGAGAATTCGATTAAATAATGATGAAATGTCAATGTACACGTTTGAATAACTAGAAGAAGTAATAAATGCATATTTTAATTCTGAAATCGTTCTGTATTTATTATTTACTGTAAAGAGCCCTAATTCATTTGTACTTTTATAATAGCTACACAATACCTTATCATACTCACAGTAATTTAGAACTCTATGAATTCTTTTAATATACTAATTTTAGGTTATATTCGCCACGTAGCTAAGTGGTTTAATAGGTCTACCATGAAGCGACGTCTATCGAGTTCAAATCCAGGTCTGGACAATTATAAATTATAATTTAATTTATAATTTATTCGAACTCTGTAAGGAAGTGACAGTAGCCAGGCGAGTGTCTTAATACTGTCACGTCCGTAGGAGAGCTTTGCTGAAGCATTTGCGGACGCACTCACCAGCTCGTCCGAAGTGATACCACGGGCTCACAGTATACTCAGCGTGAAATAGTAGTTATACTTGAAACTCCTCTACTGTGCCTCTGTGTTTCGCTGAGTGAGTGAAGATATTGGACGCCCTTAAAATTCTGCTTAAATCGCGTAAAAAACCGGCAACACAACCACGGGCGGAGGTGTTCTCTACTACCACCTACCACGTACCTGCTCCGTATATGCTCCGAGTGCTGCTATATTTTATAAAAAATATCATCATCATCAACATTAGCCTGTACAAGTCCACTGCTGGACATATATCAAAAATATATTATTATATAATATTTAAAAAGTCATGAGTCTATAGGATACAATAGCTCCACCAAAATGTTCGACATAATATATAAGAATCTTATCACGCCTTTAATTAGGGTAAGGTTCTAAAAGTTCAGTTTGTCACATTTGTATGCAAATTGTTCAAAAGCTATTTGTTTTAACCCGTTTATCCCGTCGGGTTTTACGCTCATTCACACGATTTTATTTGGTGGATTAACCTTTTATTTTATTAATACCTGAAGTTAAGGTTCAAAAACGAAATTAATAAATTAATAAAAACTTAATAGTTTGTGTTTCTATAATAATTTCTAACTCCGTTTATTAATTTTATTTTTTACTTTCTTTTCTCAATGTGATGAACATTACTAAGTGGAGCAATATAATTTATATAATTAATTATTTCAGTGGCAATATTAAGGTTTTATAAAATAAATATTCATTTAACAATTCTACAACATTCGAAAAACGTTCTAGGCTCTAACTGCGACAAACGATTCTGTTTGATCAAAGAATACCAAAAACAAAGTCGGAAAACGTAACATGAAAGCCGTTTGAAATAAAATTTTGAATTAAAAGTAAACATTGGGCGAGGTAATACCGCCGCTGTGCGAACTTCAAATGATTTTTGATGGCTACCTGCTTCTAGTTAAACGTTTAGAATAGCTGTGTGGCTACGAAAGTGTTATGCCATGGTTACATATTTGAAAACAACTTTCATAGTCTACTCAGTTACAATTTAATACTAAGAGAGCTAATACAATATGCAACCAAAATTTCCAATAACGTATCAGGTTTGGTATGCTGATATACAAAGATTTTAGAAAGCCACAAACATTAAATAATAATTAATAATAATTTAATACACTTGTTCAGTTGTTAGTTAATTCTAGATAATATAAAAAAGTATTCTTTCTACAAGTTCCAGCACAACAATGTCAACAAAGAAAATTGGGCGCACCCGCGAGCTCGTGTTCCGCCTGCGTTGAGCTGTAAAAGCCATTCTGGCCAATAGCTAGTAGCCAGTCCTAAAAAACATATTAGCGCCAGGATCATTAAGATAAATATGCTATAAAATTTCAATCGGTATTATATCATTGCACAAGAATATATTTCTGATTGGTATATACTTTTTTATGGTATAGCAGACAACGGAACAGGTGGGTCTTCTATATCTTATATCTTATATTGTAGAGAACATCGCCATCCATAGACGACTGCGCCAAAGTCCGCTTATTGGTTGAGTTGCCTCCTTTTTAAACCACAATTTTTAGGACTTTCAATATAGGGTCTCACTCAGCCAAACTCAGTAGAATCACTGTTTCAAGTACAACTACCATTTCACGCTGAGTTTTCTGAGAGCTCGTGGTATCACAACATATGAGACGGCATAATTAGTGCGTACACGTATGTTTCTGCATGGCTCTCCCACGGTTACGATAGCAATAAGACACTCGACCAGCCACTTTCAAACCCTTCCAGAGACCGAATAAGTTATAATTTAAATTATCTCTCTAAGAGAAAAAACTTTAAAAATTTATTCGATACAAAAACGCTACCGCTTATAAGACCACTAATTCAACGGACTGATACTTAATGTTTTGTATTAATTAAGCCGGTATAATTAAAGTGGCGAACAAAATACTAGCCGGACTAATTTTATCCTCGACAATGTTGCCTCGGTATCCGTAAATAAAATAAAAAAATTATGACATTACCATTTTAATGCAACGATTTTCTTTGTGTGTTCAACATTTTGCGGTACGGTTGTAAAGAATTCATATGAACCTTTTTATCTTGATTGACATTAAAATAGAACAGTTAAGCTTACATTCGTGAATTTTTAATTATTTAGTAAAAAAACAAAACGTCTATCATAAATGGAACATATCTAGAAGAGAAAATTTTTACTCCCTTAGAACAAAGATTTACTTATTTACTTGTTTTTATATTTTTTTTTTTAACACCTGTAGCTTTAATATTAAGATTATTAATTGTAATCGTCTTTATTGGATATCATGAGAAAATATGAAAACCGATCGAACTAACAATAATTCCAAAAGTTTGTAGTGACTAATTGAATAAAATAAGTAGGTGCGCGCATGAAGTGAACAAAGTCATACTTATACTCTTAACCACTGCTCTTGGCCCCAGATAAAATGTTCCAATTAATAAGGGATACTCAGTTTGGGAGGCGATAATTTTATATTACCTACACTTTGAATTAAATTTTAACGTTACTTAGCATTAATAAGGTTAAATTTAATTTTCCCCTAGCGCTAGCTTTGAATATTGAGGATTCTAAAAGATTTGGTTAATTTTGTAACTATATTTTATTTTAACTGTTTCTGAGTTTGTATATATTAATTTTTTATGACTCTTTCAAGCACTTACTTACCACAAGTTTATTTTAAGAGTAGATTGGTCCTCTATGATATTTTAACAAGAATATAACAAAAATGTATTAAACAGTTATCAGAACATTTGTATAAGAGATAAAAAATTTGATGGTGAAATACGAAGTTCTTATCGCTAACTGGAAAATGTAACTGTATATGTTTACGTTTTTATTTCTATACGAGTTAACGTATTCGCGCCTTCTCAAATATGAAAGAGGCCTAACTGTGCATATATACCTACCAGAAAACCATAAACAATGGCTCATAAACAATGTTGAAAATTCAAATATAAAATAACCTTTGCTATTTCCATCGGAGCGTCCATTTATGCACCGCGTTCCCGGCTGCAATCAAGGGGCTCACTAATAGGATTCAGGGCTAGATTATACCCGGATTATTCCACTGTAAAAATTACGCTTTTCCCATCCCTATTTTGACGTAGAAATTTTCACAAATATAATGCTTATTGCAATCGTATAAAGACGAATGTTCTACAAAATTGTTTGAGGAAAATTCATTTTGTGATGAATAAAAATATCATACGTTCGGCTTTGCTTTATCATTGCGAAGAGATGTAATTAGTTTTTGCAAAGCGCGATAACGTATTAGCCTCTAAATTCATAATGAAGGCAAAATAAATTACCATTTCAATGAATATTGAGTTTTATAATCATTTTTACAACTGTTTGTTTCCAAGAAAAAATTTAGGTAGTTGTGTCCAATCTTCGTATATCTATGTATTTTTATAAATACATGAATACAAATTGATTTTATGTTATATTATATTTATCCTAACACTTACCAACCTAAAGTTTTGTTATACGAATATAGCATTGGAAGTTATTAAATTTCAAACTCCTAGTCTTAATTTTCATTAGATATATAAAAAATTAAGTTTACTCGCTCTAATAAAATAGCTTATTAGCATATTATTTATCATAAGCCTTTTGAGATCCTCGTAGCTTAATGGTTTTAAAGGTGTACCACGAGACGAGAGGTATCCGGTTCGAATCTCGGTCCGGACAATTGTAATTTAATTTATAATTTATATGGTCTATGGACACGGTCTCTGGTCTGGACTTGACAGTGGCCGGGCGAGTGTCTTAATACTGTCGCATCCGTGGGAGAGCCATGCTGAAGCATATGCTGACTCACTAATTGCGCCGACTCGTCCGAAGTGATACCATGGGCTTACAGAACACTTAGAGTGAACCGGTACTTGTACCATGTTTCGCAGAGTGAACAATGATATCAGAGGTTCTTAAAAATGCCGCTTAAGTGGCTTAAATGGCCGGCAACACAACTAACGCACGAACTGTTTCGAGGTTGATCGTGGGCGGCGGTGGTCTCTTACCATATAGGAGACTCAAATCTGCTGCTCTGTTGTCAGCTATAGAATATAAAAAAACATAAATTGACCGAAGAATGTTATAATAATATTATACATTAATATTTTAACGGTTATACATAGTTTAATTTATTGATATTTAATGTGGATTAAAAATTTGTTTAGATCAAAACATGTACCTATTTCATAATCTATATATATATATTTGAGAGAAATATAAATACGGCTAGTAATAAATGATTATAAATGAAATTTCAAATAATAAAACAAAATAATAAACAATTACATAACAGCACTTATATCACGATCATAAAAGCGATATAGGTAATGTGGCGATTCGGTGTCACCGATATTGAAGGGCAGAATAATCCCAGTCTTCACTAATAACAACAATTAATTACAACTGAGCGTTTTTTTAAGGCATTTTGTGCCGTGCATCACCTCTCTTTGGAATAAGCTGACAGCAGGGGTAATTCTAAACAAATACGACTTGGGGACTTTCAAGCAAAGAGCGTACATATTACTTAAAGGCCGGCAACATATCCGTTTCTCTGCAAGGCCTAGTGGTATCCTCGGGCGGAGAGCCGCTTACCTTAGGTGAGCCTCCTAATCGTTTGCCACCGTTAATATAAAAAATATAATCGACAAAAACCTAACACTAGACATATTTATGAAATTTCTCGCGCATCGTTGGAACAATAAAATCTATCAGGAATCATATTATTGTGTTACCTATACAAAGTGATTGTCACGCGTATGGCGGCGGGGAGCAGGGCGGAGCCAAATCTTCCACGCCCAATGGGAGTCCATAAGAGTCAAATCTCTATACTAAATCACGATATTTTCGACCTTATTAACTTGATAGAGTTGACTCTACTTCACATCGTAAGGGAATCTTAATACATACTCGCGACCCGCGCGCGTCGCACGCCCGTCAGTTTCAGCGTGACGGTTATGTTTTGACGTTTCTGTTTTAATATGGAAGTTAGTGCTATGTTACCGATGCCTTTGGACTTTTCCATGGTGCGAAATGGATCGCCGATAAGGGACGAATCGCCGAAACCGATTTCCAATAGCGCTTTCAGAATTGTTACTCCGAAAGGTTAGTCCTTCCAATCATATCTTAATTTAGCTAACAAATAAGAAAATATTTCTATCAAGGCAGGCAATTTTTCTTGAGGAAGAGTTGGTTTATTTTTTTATTTTAAGTTTTTTAAAGAGTAAACATATTTATAGTCTGTTTATTAATCAATATACTGAAAGGTACTAAGCTAAAGCTTACCTGATTTGAATTAATTTGATTTCACCCTTCGTAGTTTTTATTTAGTTGGAAAAGATAACATCTTTGGAGTAAGTTCATGTAGAATAAATAAACCCATCTATTACCTACATAATAATATGAAGTCCTAAGGTCTAATAAGAGTTTTACCATGTAGATATTTGAAATTTTTAGATCAGTCTTACCAACACAATAGTATGTATATATATGTATTGTACTGATTAGCTTTCACAACAAATATAACTTGAAAAACAGTATATTCTGTTTGCTAAAGGAACTTAAAAAATCCTATCAGTAAATCCAGACTCTACTCTTCAAATAATATATTTTTTTAAATAACCATAGCTATAAAAAAATATTTTATTAAAACTAATGATTTTTTTTCGATTCGATTTTCTTTTTGATTCCAAAGTACACCTTAATTTGATATAAACAAGGTCCGTAGATCTAATAATAATTATTATAATATTTTTTTGAGAAACAAATAAATTTAAGATATTCTCCAAAAACGGACATATTTTTCTATTTTTCCTAAAGAGTATACACTTTTCAAATTTTACATTAATTTAATAGTGCTTTAAAATAGGCATTAAAAGTTTTAAGTAAGTTTGAAAAGCTCTACGAAATCAGTGCTACGTTGCGGTCACGAACCGGTTCTTGCGGTAGCCTATACAATGCAATTTTAACTTTGTAAAACGACCCTAATTCGTATTTATATTTCATAAATATTTTTTTCTACATATTTAAATAACAATATATATTTTTAATAAAATGTTAAATACCGATATTAGCAATTAATAATCAACTATTACAAAACAAAGTGAAAAAGTTGCAGCTTATGTTAAATATATAATATATATATTTAACATTTTATTACACATTTTATTTAATAAACCTTGTATATTAAATAAAAGTTATATAAATGTATTTGGTAACAGGAATCCATCTTGCATATATTTAATAAACTGTTCAGTTTTTAATTTTATTATCTTGATCCTTGGAATATGAATACAATTAATATATAAACTCATGCGCAAATTTCAAAGCAATCCAAACGTTTATCCTAAGGCCTTTTAAGGTATTTAGATTTACTTTATATCTTAAAATAATTTGTTTTGCAACAAATATTTTAAATGCTTACGTTAAACAAATAACTATATACATATTTTCTTACAAAGCGAAATAGCTGAACCTAAAATTTGTCTAGTTTCAAAATTATCTTCGACTATACAATGTCAAAAAGAATGCCACTCTGATTGGTCAAAGTACAATGTGTTCAAAGGAAAATGGTGAAATTTTAATTTTCAATTTCCCCGATGAGAGGGTGTTGCTTTTTTACTGCGCCTCGGAAGACTTTGAACATGTAATCAACTTTAATTGAAGCCAGCTACGGATTATCCTCTCAGAATAATTTTTATATGTCAAAAGATTTTTACAGAAATGCTTTGGCCCATACTTTACCTTATTCTAAAAATAAACTTTAAAGCAACTAAAGATTTCTTTTTTCATAATTTATCAAAATACATCATAATATTTTAGTTTTTTTTCTCAATCAAAAGGTAAACTCCTAAGTGACTCTAGATACACTCTTCACTAAACTCTTTCAACGCTGGGTAACTGATAGTAAGTACTCCTACTTTTATTACAATATACCTAAAAAATGCATGAAGACTCGTCTGAAGTAATACCACGGGCTCACAGAATAATCAGTCTGAAACGGTACTTCTACTAGAAATGGTACTTCTACTGTATTTCGCTGATTTAGTGAGGATAAAGAAGGCCCTTACAAAATGCTGCTAAAGCGGCGTAAAACCGTAAATACAATCAATGCGCCCTATGCGCGGTTGTCCTTGGGTGGTTGTGTTCTCTTATCAAACAGGAAACAGGAAATCCACATGCCCCGTTGTCCGCTAAAACATAAAAAATATATAGCCAAATAATAGTAAACATATATTGTAATCTGTGACTCGCCTGAGCGCTTTATTGGCGTGACTTTACTGAAAAATGGTTTAACAATCGTAATTGTGTATTAACAAATGAACGCTATTTACGCGAGGATTGAGTTGTGAGAAGCGGATGTAGGATGCTGCCAAGGCCGTGCGATTTTGATGTCGTCGTTTTGTCGTGGCTACACATGTGCCAGCAACATTATGGTGCGCTGTAATGTCACGTCGCTTGTGAGCTTAGAGAAGTTTATAAAGTAATTCGCAGTTGAAAAATAGTACTAATAAATCATTTATCTACTTCAGTCAAGTATACAATATCTATTAGTCCCAGTTTTAATAAAAAAAATAATTTAAATTATATCCCAAACCTTATATATTTTTTATTTAGCTAATATAATTAAAAATT
Organism: Delias oraia; assembly: GCA_018230265.1. Classification (NCBI taxonomy): domain Eukaryota; kingdom Metazoa; phylum Arthropoda; class Insecta; order Lepidoptera; family Pieridae; genus Delias; species Delias oraia. Next base: position 4,172 of record DWCF01002502.1, on the reverse strand, counting down.
AATTGATTTTCACACGTGGGAGAGCCATGCTAACGCACTAATTGGACCGGCTCGTCCGAAGTGATACCACGGGCTGATAGAATACCACGGGCTCATAGAAAGTTTATAAAACTTTAAAAAAGAATAAAAGATTAAAACTTTTATATTATAGAAGCATGATGTACATTAATTTTTAATGATTTATTATATTAGATTTACTATATCCACATATATATTTTTTATTAGTAATATGGCAATCATTAAGCGAAAGAAATGACAGCGTTTGAGAGCTTTTACGCTGAAACTAAAAGTAAATCATTCGTGGAATAGGAAACGCGTGCTCGAATAATTCATTTAGGGGCGCCGCGCGCTGAGCTCAATGTGAACAAATTAGATTTCCATCACTGATGATGGATGACGACTGGCAAATCAGAGGTCAATAATGGACACGGGAAATGAATACGACGAATTAAAGCTACGTTTAAAGTAAACGTTTTGCTGGAAAAAATCTACTTGAACCAAATATGCTAAAAAAATTCTTTTCTTGACTGAGAGCAGTTCTATTCTCCATATTATGCGTGCAAGCAATGTAGGTACATATCAAAGACATAGAAGCTGTGTTAGGAGCCCTCATAAGTTTTTAAATACGGGATTGATTGTGTACAAAATATAATTATATATTGTAGCCGTAAGTTTATTAGCGGTGTGATACAAAGTATCTTTGTCGTGGTCTTATAATTGAACTTCGGTTAAAAAAACACATTGTAGAACTATAGTCTCAACATAAAACATTTGCAATCCCATTAAAAATCAATGTACACAGTGGCACAACGAGAAATAACGTACAAACTCAATAAACCGGTGTTCGATCAGCCAAATCGGATTATGTTTGGGATCAGATGTCTCGCGCAGAAATTATTAGCAATCCCGATTACACACTCATATAATATTAATTGTGTTATCTGATTTTTATTATTGATACTCAGGCTTTTGTTTTCAATGTCTGTTATTAAGAAAAGTATTTAAATTTAATATAATTTGTTATTAATAACATAAATTCATTATAGCTTAGAATGTATAGAAGGTTATAGAAGGTACATATAGTATGTGAATTCTTACATATCACTGTTTTTTTTTAAATTTATTTTAAATACACTATAATTTTTTCTGATGTAAAATCAATGCTATTTTTAATCTTATAAATGCTTTATTTGACAGCAAAGATATTCATTACCTTATTCGTTACCGTTTCTATACGCTTCAAGGTATTTAATTTATCTAAAACTCATCCTTAGAGTCCATTATTGAAAAATGTTCAACAATTGAAATCAAGTGATATTGAGGGGTCGTTGGTACCGTGTGGTGGATTAGTGTTACCGTATTATTGTGGAGGGTTGCTTGCGTCATTACGTCTGAATACGGTTTGAGGGTTATTAGAAAATATTTATATTAAAAAGGTCTAAATGATGCTCTACTTGTATTAAAAACCTCGATCAAAAGGAGCATCACATAGGTAGAACAAGAGCAGTTTTGTGTTACTTTGATTATAAGAAAGGATTACCACATAAAAACGATAAAATATTCTAAATATTTATTTATAATAATCAAGGTGTATAACTAATAGGTAGAATAAACAAAAAAAAATAGTTTTCTATGTATTTTAGTAATTGAATTTCTAAGACAAAAATTCTCAAAACATAAATCTATGTCGGAAAAATGTCTATGTCTTATCGGAAGGCAATTTAAATATTTATATTATTAAGAATTAATATACAAATAACACTTAATATATAATGGGTTATCAGACTTATCATATTTTTGATTCGCATTTCTTATCCATCTTATATTATGATATTGTTTTCAAAAATATAAGTAATAAAATATAAGCAGTTCTGCAAAAAGCGTCTTTTAAGCCCTGAAGTCTTCAGCGAAGCAATTTAGATCTGTTTGTATCTGTTAGGACATAGCTGGCCAAAAATCCATCTGGAAGCTTGCGGACAGCGTTCAAAGGGCCCATTAATAAATAATTTGGCTAAATCAGCTTCTGTGAAGGGATTCGGCCACGTGCGGGCCATTAATGTAATGAGTCCTGAATCTTTTCTCGCGTCGTAATTATCTAAGTGTGGGATGTAAATCAAACGAATTATGTTAGGATAAAGGTTTTAAAAGATCAAAGTATTGTAAAAATTCAAAAGGTTCGTCAGTGACTGTAATAATTTATTCAGTTAGAAACGAAATCATGACTTACATAAAATACATGAGGCGCATAGAAAAATTTACAAAAAAGAAATCATTAAAACTATATACTAAGTTTCCTTTTAATTGTAAGGTCAGGCTACCTCCCAGCATACCTATAATATACTATTAACAATACATATCTTCCAGTAGACCTAGTAAACATAACGGGTAATCAATTTATAGAATATACATATAATTTGTTACCAAGTCGACAAGTTTAGATAAATTAATTCTTATTTTCTCGAAATTTGAGCATAGGACTTCTTCGAACGAGCCTTTATCTACATTTTTTTTTCTTGAACAATATCGTCACAAACCACGTGTTTTATTTTTTATGTTTTGTTATATTTATTATATTACTTTTAAAAAATTAAAAACACTAAATTACTGCTCCAACACTGAATTTTTAAGCTTTAGACGCATGACTCATTCCGCAATGACTACGCCTATGACCCGCGATCTTAAATCTTAACCCTATTAGTATCTTCCTGTTCAAATTGGGTTGAGAAATGAGCGGCGAGATCAGACGTCGGCTGCTTCTGACCAATCTGAGGCTTGACTGATGTAAATCATTGGATGTCCTAGTGATTTAGGTACCTTCTTGATCGATTTGCATTTATGTATTATGGCTAACCTCAAAACAGATAAAGTATAAAACATCTTGTAGTAATACGTGGTCTTATTATTAATTATTACAATATTAATTTTTTTACTGATTTTATATGATGTCTTCAATGTTTCTATTTCTTGTAAATAAATACTAATAACTGAATACTATTACTGAATAAGTTATAAATTCGAAATAATATTTAAATAAACGTATAAAATTATTGAAAAATATAGAGATATTAGTTATTCCTCAAGAGTTATTTAAAAAATATAAAATTACTGTCACATAATTTGATAGTTATTGCTATATCTTTGATCTGTAAAACTTCGGTGGATTTTGTTCTCGTGAACAATCACAAATGTTATCAATTAAAACTTACATAAATAAGTCATAAAACGTAATATTTTCTAAGACAAAATGTAGATAATTGCATCGGTAACGACTTTGCCCTCGATTCCGACTCTCCCACGGGATTTGGTTTCAGCGAGATTTTATTATTCAACCACTTGTATTTCTAAAGGGTCACAAAATATCTCAGAGTGTTAAACTTAAGTACTTTCTTCTTATTTACGTTATAATAATTTTTAATTATTCATTTTTAAAAGAAGAAATTACGCTTAGTCATTTTGCCTTTCATGACTTGTAGGAAAGAGTTACTTGTAAGAAAAGACCTGTAGCCTATCATACTTTTATATAGAAATATTCAGACACCATGAAGGATTGCCTTACCATAGCTGCAACAACCAAAGCATGGCATGGTACATACTCAGACAATTGCGTTCAATTGAGATTCTGCCCTGTGAAAACATTCAATCTCGCACAATTAACACCTCTTAACCCGATACGCCGTTCGCACGACAATCAGCAACCACTGCGCTTAAATTAGGCCGCATCTTCGTCGAAGAATGGACGACAAGAGAACTCGAGCGGCAGTTGTAAGAGCTGCGCCTGAGGTCGACGGCAGAGAGTGAAATCTTAATACATTGTTTTTTTATTTCAAACAAGTCTTCCTTTATAGGGAATACATTTTAAAAAATATAATTTTTTATAGCAAAGACTATGCTAATTTTGATCAGTAGAACGAGATCATTGTCACAGAATTGAAATAAAGTTCTTACTTATTTGATACTGGAACTAATGATTTATAGCTAGCTTAAATAAAAATAAGTTACATATATTTTATATTAGTATGTAGTGACGTAAATAAAGTAACAGGTCGCTTGAGGTCGTCGTTACTGGCCTATCGAGTGAGCGCTTACAGGAATTTCTTCATCATCAGCCCATCTAAATCCACTGCTGGACATAGGCCTCCCCCAAAGACGCCCACCCGCTGCGATCTTGAGCG
>DWCF01002501.1:0-23693 GCA_018230265.1 Delias oraia | reverse complement strand
TTAACGACAACTCTTTATAACGCTATAAAATGCACAGTCCCTTCAGTGTCGTTATATAGAGTTTACACTGTATTATAAAAAGAACAACGAAATTACTGAAAAATTAGCTATTACTTAATCGCGTAGATTATTTTGTTAAGTATAAGGTATCATCTAATTTAAAATAAACACGATATATAATTATCGATTAATTTAAGAAAGTGATTTTGTATCTTATATCAACCTTACATGTGTCACGTTCTAGTTATATTGGGTTATTTATTGTAATAATCCGTATTATTTTTAGAATGTTTTGTTTTGGTAGCACTTTGTAATTGTACGAGCGATTCATATTCATGTGATATTGATCAATACAAATGTCGGGGAATGTAGGTAGACATAGATATTCTAGTCAAATCTTCAAACGTGTATTCTAATATAATTATTTACGTGAATAAATTATTTCGGATAATAAATGTCGGATTTTCTATTTTGCCTATGTGTCACCCTTGTGTGTTTCATGTGTAATTGTTAATTTTGATTGTCGTTTTTATACCAACAATTATTTTTCTCTTTCAGGAAATTTCCCAAGAGGCCTTTTCAAATCTTTTAACCTTGAATGTATTATATACAAATACAATTAAATTAAAATTGTAGTCACAATTGAACTGCAGCATTAGATATATACAGTACGTAATAATTAATTAACTATTCAAGGTTGCCTCACCGGCGAAAACAATGAAAGTGAAGATGAACAACTTGTTCATTAATATAAGAACTCACAGAAACAATAGTATTCCACAACAATTTCCACGTATTAAACCCACGGTTCTACCACCACGATACTACCGTGGTTCTCTGCTATGCAGGTAACCGCGGTTCGATTTTCCACCGCGAAGAATGTTTTATCAGCGAGAGGTGCGCCCAACCTCACCTCATCATCCCTACACCTTGGGCCGAGTTCTATTACCGGCCCTCATTTCTTCGAGCTATACTGGGCCCAACTCAATCACCACCCTGTTTTCACAAGTACGCACTGTCTTCTTTCGCTTGAAGGTAAGTCAGGATCGAACAAGCTCACGGCACGGATCCCTCGGGTCTGTCACCACAACTACGAATGTATAAGAAAACCAACACAACAATTATCAAAACTAATGTCGTTAATAGGCGTGTAAAAAATTGTATTAGGTATATCTAATTGTAAAGTATTTTAAAAACAGCGTGGCTTGTTAGAAGCGTATGATCTGTAAATTTATGAAGTGTAACCTAAATGACGTCACCTGCGTGCTCCGCATTCTTGACGACTACCTAATGTCAGTTTGTGTGGGCGCTGCTAACAGTTTGGGGCTGGCGGCACGCGTCGCTAATGAGCCGGAAGAGAGCACTTGATTCTGCTGACCGCTGCTTGATGCTTATGTTAGATAATACAGCGGTAAGACTACATGAAGTGCAAATAAAACAACTATATCAGTGAACTGTAGATACGATGTCTTACTATGTACCGTACAGAAGAAACGTACTGGTGGCCTAAATAATAATTATTTTGTTAGGTACTATAAAGACATTTGTAGGCAGGCCAGGGTCGTGACATTTGACACTTTATCTGCCCGGACGGTCGTTGGTATCACTCGGCGCTTAGCTTCCCGAGCGAAGTAACTTTGGTAAGATTATTTGCATTTAATATTATTCAGTTGAGTTTAAATAACGTTTTTAGAGGTTAAACTATAAATTGCCTAATACTAAAATATGTTGACTATTTACTGAATTTCTTCAGGTCGGTTTGTTAAGGCTAGCCCGAGCTTGCTATGTTGCTCTGGGTGGTGTTAGCAGTGTTGGCAGCTGAAGCTGTGGGATGCAGGCTGAGTCCCCCTAGAGAAGCAACGGGGGAAAGATCCCCTGGTGACAATCATTACCGCTTGCTTATTAACGGAGAGGTTGAACGTTACGCGCCTGGACAGAGATATGTCGGTAAGAGAACGTACTTACATCTTATTACGGGAGGTATAATGCAGTGTTCGGCAAACTTTTTGTGTTCAACTTTAAAGGTGCATCACAAACAAAAATAATGATCTTATGTAATTATGAATCTACATTTATTTATTACGTACCAAAACAATGAAACAAAAACCTGTCGCTCATGCGACCGCGTGAATATATATGTGATTTTTTACCTTCAATATTTAAGATAAATTTCCAAGACAGCCTTATTTTGCCGAGGCTTACCAATTATAGGCCAAAGCACACACGTTGCGGAACAATGGTCTAATATTTAATCTTAACCGTTAGGAGTATAAGTTCACTAGGATAAGTGATTTATTGTTCATTTTTTAAAACTTATTAGAGCGTCGAATATTTCCTATATTAAAACAATACGGGGAACCTATTGATGTCAGTAGCTTTTTATCGTCTGAGGTCATGACTTGTTATCAAGTTTCCATAAAGTAATGCCCGCAGAAAAAATGTGTAAAATGCACATTTCGGTTTTTATATATAGTATTATTATTTGAGACAGTTGAAAGTGATTCCAAGTTTAAAATATGTTCTCTAGTCACTCTAGTGGGAGCTCGCACACATGATATCGTCCAGCAATTCAGCCGGTTCCAGCTGGTAGCGGACCCGTTGGATCCAGCACAGACCCGGTCACCACGCCGTCAGGGACAGTTCCAGCTGTTCGCCGACACGCTTACCCAGTTCGATGAGGAGTGCACTAACTCGGTAGTGGAGTCCGACGATTTGCCCAAAACTGAGGTCCAAGTTATGTGGAAGGCACCACCAACAGGCTCTGGTTGTGTTCTCCTAAAGTGAGTCATCAAATCCTTATACTTTCGTCGTTTATACGCATACAAACATATTACTCGAACGAACAGGGAACAAATAATGAAATGAAATATTTTTATTCGACATAAATACAAAAATTCAGCTCGTTAAACGTCAAAACCACCGGGTCTAAGCTAAGCCTACTGAGAGGAACCGGCGAAATAAACTCAGTGCGTGTAATTTTTTTGCTTCCGTGAAAGACTTAAAACATAAAAAATAAATGTATTTATGATTATAAGTTTATTTCAATAGCCTGTATCGAAATAGGAAATGTTTTAATGTTTACGTAGAGCTATGGTGTACGAAAATGCAAGTAGGTGGTTCGCTGAAGATGGCCAATTGACACAAAGAGTCTGCGAGGATACATCCCTTTCTGCTCCTGACTGTTGCGCGTGTGACGATGCTAAGTACAAGGTACGTTCCACCATGACTAGTGTTGCCCAAATTCAGACGCAAGACAAAGACTGACCCTGCAAGACTTACGCAAGAACAAGACTAAGCCTGCAAGACTCTTCCATCTTGCAGGACTTCACGGAGTGCGTAGGTATAACAGTTTGGGGCACCTATAGGGTAGGCTTAGGAGGGACTCTATTTGTCGAATTTCTCATTAAATCTTTAGACATTTACAAATCTGGTTGGTCTTTGTCTATGTTAATTCAAGCTCAAAATATTCCTATTTTGATAGTTTTTTCTAAGATTTGAAGTAAACTTCATTAAATAGCAATAGTCTAATAAGTAACTGCAAGACTTGCAAGACTCTTGCTGCAAGACCAAGACCAGGTCTACTGGCGCAAGACCAAGACCAAGAATGGCTAAGTCTGGTTTTGTTATGGATTTGGCAACACTAACCATAACAATTATTTATGTTATAGCGTACAATGGAGCAGGTGGGTTTCCTATATGGTAAGAGACCGCCGCACATCACAAAATGCGCCACAGACTGGGCATTGGTTGTGTTGTCGGCTTTTAGGCTGCTTAAGCGTCATTTTTAAAAGCCTGATAACCACACTCTCAGCAAAACACAGAAGCTCCGTTTCAAGTACAACTACCATTTCACTCTGAGTATTATGTAAGCTCGTGGTATCACTTCGTACGAGCCGGCTAAATTTGTGAGTCAGCATATGCTTCAGCATGGTTCTCCCACGGGTGAATTTTATAAATATTTAAGCTTTTATTATAACTCTTTTAATTGTTTTATCAATTGTACGACGACTCTGCCACGATTTACCTCTCCTCACAGACTAGTGACACCAATATAGCTATTGCCACTGTCACTGCGCGTCCGATAATTAAAACTAAAGTAAAATATAATCTTTTCTTTACTAATATTATATATATTTTTTAATTTAACTTATGTATGGATTGGTTATTCCAGATGGTATTCGAAGGTCTCTGGTCTGCGGAGACTCACCCAAAAGACTTCCCCGTGCAAGCACTGTGGCTCACTCACTTTTCTGACATTATCGGCGCCTCGCATCCCACAAACTTTACCTTCTGGGGTGAAGGGCAAATTGCTACTGATGGTTTTAGGTTAGACTATTCTGCTAATATTAAAAATGCAAAAGTTTGTAAATATGTATGAACGGATATATGTTACTTTTTGAAGGAAAAACTACCGAATGGTTTCTAATAAACATTACCATAATAACTCTTATACATCAGAATAATACAAAGGCTATATATAAAGATATTATGTAAATTAGGAGAAATATAATACGAAGTGTCACGTAAGTCGAACTCAGTAGCGTATCGTGCAGAATGGCGTCTGCTGGGTCCACTAGTCTTTGAATTGATATTTGTAGGCTTAATTTAGGATTATAATTTAGGTTGTTATAAGGTTAGGTTTATAATTAATTTAGGTAGAATTAGGTTTATATCAATAATTTTATTAATTCGAGAGCCTCGTAGCTGAGTGATTTTAAAAGTGTACCATGAAGCGAGAGGTATCAGGTTTGAATCCCAGTCCGGACAATTATAATTTAATTTATAATTTATTCGGTCTCTGGAAAGGCTTCTGAAGCACTAATTGGATCAGCTCGTTCGAAGTTATACTGAGTGAGTGAGGATATCGAACACCTTTAAACATGCCGGTAACGCATTCAATGCGAGGTTTTTCTTACCATATAAGAGATCCACTTGCTTCGTTGTGCGCTATAGAATATTAAAAAAAATATTGTTAATAATATACATAGTACTAACATTTAAACAGCATGGCATTTCAGTAATATAGCTATCCCATCAGTAAAAAAAAAACAGTTTAGTAGTTGTAATTTCTTATAGAAATTCTTTTGAACGCAAGATATCTATGAGTTGTTTGTAATTTTGCAGGTCTTTAGCTGAATGGGGCTCAGTGGGGCTGCTGGAACGCGAGCTTCGACAGCGCGGCACGGGCGGAGTTCTGCGGTCGCTAGTCCGAGCGCAGGGCTTATGGTATCCCCGTGTCAATAGCAACACAACTGCCACGTTCACAGTAGACCGCCGCAGACACTTGGTCTCGCTTGCTTCCATGTTCGGTAATAATTTTACTAATATTTATAGTTTGGTCCTGATCATCATCATTTTAGCCGTAAGACGTCCACAGGTGGACATAGGCCTCCTGCCTTGGTAATATAATATTTTGGAATATGAATAATAGTTCAATACTATTCAACTTTATATAATATAATATTAATATAATTTTTTTGTATTTATATGTAAAATATTCTTAGTCATTTTAATTCTTTAAAACCAAAAAGTAGATTTATCAATGCGACGCATTATTATTTTTGCATTGTTCAATTCCTCTTTCATCTTCAGTGGACTGATTTATTGTTTTTTATAATTACATAAAGATAATTTTCAACCCAGTGTCCATAAAATGTTTAATGGTTCATCCATAAAAGACGTTAAATATTCTATAAAAAATTAAATGCAATTAACATTTTTTATAGCGGACAATGGAGCGAAGGGTCTCCTATATGATAAAAGAACACCGCAGCCCATGTACATCCGCGCTACAGTCCGCGCAATTATTGTGTTGCCGTCTTTTTACGCCGCTTAAGCGGCACTTTAAAGGACCTCCGATATCCTCACTCACTCTGTGAAATACAGTACAATTACTTTTTCACGCTGAGTATTGTGTGAGCCCATGGTATCACTTCGGACGAGCCGGCCCCATTAGTGCGTCATCATATGCTTCAGCATGGCTCTCCCACGGGTCACGTTAATTGACACTATACCATTTTTAACAATCTTGATGAGAAAATATCGGTCAATAATATTATACATATTATATATCAAATTTATAAAATGTGTGCTAAAAATATTCATTTATTTAATTTCTGCATTATATGTTTTCAAAGTTATTGTCTCTTTCTGATTAGGTCCATCACCCGATTGGGTGGTAGGAGTGAATGGGTTGGATCTATGCAACAAAGACTGCTCATGGACGGAGTCTAAAGTTATTGATTTGTACCCGTATGATGCTGGCACTGATAACGGTATCTCCTACATGGTATGTTAATTTATTTTTGTTTTTCTGATAAGTATTGACTTTATGGTATAGCGAACAACGAAGTAGGTGGGTTTCCTAAAGTGTAAGATAACACAGCCGCCCATGGACAACCGCGCCACAGTCCGCGCATTGGTTGTGTTGATAGCGTTATACGCCATTTAGGCAGCGTTTTTAAGGGCCTCGGATATCCTCACTCACTAAGCAAAACACCATAGAAGCACTTTTTCAAGTACAACTACCATTTTACGCTGAGTATTCTGCGAGCCCGTGGTATCACTTGGGACGAGCTGGACTAATTATTGAGTCCGTATTTTCTTCAGCATGGTTTTCCCACGGTTAAGTAGACTTTGTTATTAAACATTTCAGATTTCGTGCTTGGTAGAAGGCAGCCTGGAGATTTTGTTGTACAGGTTTCGAGCCTAGTACAAATTTCAGCTTTTTTTATTTATTTTTTATAGTAAAGCGGGTAACAGAGCAGGTGGGTCTCCTTTATGTTAAAGAGAACAGTGCAGCCTATGGACAATCGCGCCACAGGCCCCGCATTGACTGTGTTGTCGACATTTACGCCACTTAAGCGGCATCTTTAAGGGCCTCCGATATCTTCATTCACTCACGAAATACAGCACAAGTACCGTTACACGTTGAGTATATAAGGTCTCGCAAAAAGCCTCCAGCAAAGGTTATTAGTCGTGCTTATGAAATCTCTTTGTGTTTTAATTTAAGTATGAATTGTAACTTTATGAGAGATAAAGAAATAACTGACTTTGTGTCTGCCTGTGTATTGTATGTGTACTTATAGTCAGTGTGGTTAATACCGGGGAATGTTCCGTAAGAATATCTAAAATATATTTTATTGAACATCCTGTCTGTTTCAATTACTGGCGGCGTTATCTAAGTATTTTATAAATTTGGCCTTAATTATTTTAGTAAAATGTATAATTATATTTTTTGCTTTTATTAATATTGCCATATGTCAATTAAAATTGGCAGGTGTTATATTTGACTTTGAAAGATCTTAAAGTAATTCGTATACAATTTACACAGCATTATTAATAGTGCTTCAGTCATAATGTTGTTTTAACGTACCATTTTGTTTTTTAAATTTATCGTGACACCAGTAACATTATAACTTACACGACGATATTCTCAGATTAATAGACACAAAAAAATAATTATAATGCTAGAATGATGAAGTCAAGAGCAGTTAATAAAAGTGAAACAAAACAGAATAGAGTTTACAAGGATTGTGAACACATAATATTTGAATTTACACATTTAACAACAAAAAATATTAATTTCATCAAGTAGGTTGTGTCGGCTACTTGCTTCGCTAAGTGAATGAGGATAACGGAGGCCCTTGAAATGCCTTTTTAGCGGCGTAAAAAGCCGTCAACACAATATTCGAATTGTGGCGTGGTTGTTGGGCCGCTGTTCTCTTACCATATAAGATATCCACCTGCTTCGTTGTACTCTATAAAAAATATTGTGTGTGTTTTTATATGGTTAATTATATGTTCCCAGTCACCGAACTCTGAGACCACGCCTCGTGAGCGCATGTACCGCATCACTACAATGTACCCCGAAGACCCACGCGCACCCTTCTACGACCCCAAACGCAAGGAAATAAACCCCATGGCACGTCTTTACCTCACCCGTGAAAAGATTATATCCCGCGGCTGCGACGAAGAAACCCTGCAGATCCTTGTCGCCGAAGAGGCTGAGAACACGCAATCTGCTGATAGACGTGAGTGACATTTATAATATTTTCAATAACATTGTCCTAAGTTGTATAAAACCATAATAACAAGGCAATATCGGCCTTGTAAGTCTAAATATCTCCTAAAATGTATTTTTTATAGTATAGCGGACAACGGAGCGGGTGGGTCTCCAATATGGTAAGAGAACACCGCCGCCCATGAACAACCGCGCCATAGTCCGCGCATTAGTTGTGTTGCCAGATTTTTACCCTGCTTAAGCGGCACTTTTAAGGGCCTCCGATATCCTCACTCACTCTGCGAAAGAATGTACAATTAGCGTTTCACGCTGAGTATTCTGTCAGCCCGTGGTATCTCTTCGGACTAGCCGGCACAATTAGTGCTTCAGCATATGCTTTAGCATGGCTCTACCAACGTATGTACAAATGATTTCAGCGGAATGCGCGGTCACGGAGTGGAGCGCGTGGTCGTCGTGCTCAGTAACATGCGGCAAAGGGCTGCGTATGCGCACGCGCGAATACCGTATGCCCCAAAAGGCGCAAATGCTGCAGTGCGACCGACAGCTCGTCTCTAAGGAGATGTGCGTAGCAGATGTGGCAGAGTGCGAGTAAGTAGAGCCTTGTGGTTGTGTACGCAGTGTTAAAGAATAAAAATTGATGGTTTGAACTCAATGCTCCGTCTTAACTTGTCTTTAAGTGTTTGTTAAAACTAAATTAAACATTCTTTGTTTTTTGTGAAAATTAGTGAAGAACTCTTTTAAAAGGTGTTTTGTGCTCGCACTCAAACCTCATGACGCCCACAAAGACTGCACCATCTTTTCTGATGTCCAAGCCAAGTCATTCTCTGACATTTATTCGATCTATTTACAAGCAACCGCTGGATCCAGATCGCTCAAGATCGCAACAGGTGGGCGTCTTTGGGGGAGGCCTGTATCCAGCAGACTTGAATGGGCTGATGATGATGATGATTTACAAGCTGGCTCCTTTTAAAACTTAGAGATAAATTTAAAGAAATGGGTGCATTGACACCTCAATACGTTTGGAGAATGTAAATGTATGTTCGAAAAAATGTACATTACTTTGTCAAGAAAACAATATTCAAAATCGGTACATACCAAATAAGGATATGTGCTGGTTTCACCAGTGATCAGACTCAGTAAAGGAAGTATTTTTTTTAATGCGATCGGTACGCAGCGATGTATCGATATGCTTTTTAATAGGATCGGCGAAAACGTTTCTGTAAATAAATTAAAAAAGCTGTTGAGGGACGTTTGTGTGATATAGCATACTATAGTGTTAATGATTTTGTATATCACGCTTTGGGAATATGTTGTTATTCATGTATTCTCAGCGGTAATTTTTATTATAATTTAAGTATCTCACGGAAGCCAAAAAATTAAATCTACTGAGTTTATTTTGCCAGTTTAATGTGCTTAGCTTGGATCCGGTGGTAGACTGATTTTGACGTTCAACGAGCTGCATTTTTGTATTTATGTTGAATAAAAATATTTTATTGCATTTCATAGGGGCGGTAATGCTGAGCTAGAGGAAAACAGCGAGCTGAGTGCAGGTCCGCAAGAAGAATCGGGCGTCTGTCGAACCTCGGCTTGGGGCGAATGGAGCGAATGTTCCGTCACGTGTGGAATTGGTGTCTCCACGCGACGAAGACATTTCCTCGACCACATGGGCATTAAGAAATGCCCGCTGGTTCAAGTCGGTCTGTATCAATGTCAATTATTAATATTATTGATTATATATTGATAATTATTGCCATATATATATATACCTGTAGGAGAGACAGAGAATTATATGCCAAACCACTAATTGGACTAGCTCGTCCGTTCTGTTACTACGGGCTCATAGAATATTCAGTGTGAAATGGTAGTTGTACTTAAAACGGTACTCCTACTGTGTTTCGTTGAGTGATTGGGGATATCGGAGGCCCTTAAAAATGCCGCTTAAGCCGCGTAAAAACCGGCAACACAACTAATGCACGGCCTGTGGCGCGATTCACCATGGGCGGCGTCATTCTACCATATAAGATACCCACCTTGTCTGTTGTCCGCTATGACAAAAAAAAATCTAAGTTAATCTTTTTTAATTTTATAAAAAGGAACGCACACGAGTTGGAAGCTCATCTAGGACAAACGGTCCTTCGCCCATGGATATTTCCAGCCCTCAGAACCTCGGATGCATTGCCTGCCTTTTAGATAGATACGCTCTTTTTGTAGGTCCTAAAGTCGTCCTTAATATTAAAATACTATGTCTGTATGATCGATATATTTGCAAGTTAGTGAACATTGTGTTATCATACAGAGGAGAACCGGAAGTGTATGGAGCCAGCTTGTACCGAAGCGGAGGCTGCGTCAGTTTCTGACCCCCTGTGCCCTACCACGGACTGGTCCGCGTGGTCGCCGTGCAGTGCCTCGTGCGGCAAAGGCGTTAAGTTCCACACCCGTCTTTTACTGGTGCCGGCTGACCGACAGCAGGAGTGCTCCACCAAAGTGGAGCTCATGCAACAACGCGTGTGCCAGGAGAGGGAGTCTTGCGATATCGACATGCTCACAGCGAAACGTAAAGTATTTTTTGAACAGTCATAATTTTTTATATGAATATTGTTAGCTTTTGTAGCCTTTACAGCCAAACGCAGGCGAGGGACGAGCTCGCGGGCACGCCTAGAATTAGTTTAAATTTTGCGGCGACTTAGGCAAGCTACTGTGAGACACGAACGTCGGCTTAGGCCGTCACGGGAGATAGGTCGTCCTGATGGGCCAGACGGTGTCTCACCATTCTGAGGCTGAGTGCGAAAGAGTATTCTTGCTGCCCTAGGGATCGCGCCCTATACAGTTTTTTTTTGTTTTTCTTTTTTTGCGGGAGGCTGAGTTTGCAACTGCAATAAGATCATTCGGATCCTTATATGTGTTGCATATATATGTCAAATATGACGGGTAAAATATTACTTCATCACGATTTATTTATCTTACTAAGGATGTACACTATGGCTATATTTTATATAGGCACATCATCAATCTTTGTATTTTCGAAGAATGCGAATACAAATTGGAATGTCAATACTAATGCGTAATAATAATAGGTTGGATTTAGACGTTAGGACTATTATAGAGTGATGTTGAAACTGAACCTTTTAAATAATCTTAAATAATGGCATGATTTGCATCTACACATACTGATGTATGTGTACATTCGGTTAGCAAATTAGTTTCAACAAGTTAGTTTTTAAGTAAAGGGCGATTGACAATGACTACATATTTGCCCATGTGCGATAATAAGATAAAGCATTGTAAATAACCATCAAAGTCTTTTGATTCGAATAATCCATATGCAGTTGGTAATTTGAGGTTCACGATCGTAATATTGAAATATATCTACAGATATTTAAGATTTACTTGAAATAATGTCTCAAATAGAATGACATTCTCTCTCATAATGTGTATTGTTTACAAAACGAGACAGAACACTGAGAACATATATAACAGAGGTATGATTGGTGTTGAGTTTCAAGCAGCAATTTTTCTATTAATCTGTGATTTATTTTTGTTTTATTAAATTTTAAATATATAATTAATTTTATGGCAGGTATTTGTATGGAGGCGCCAGAGCAGGGGCCATGTCGCGGTGTATACCAGCGCTGGGCATTTTCAGCCGCCAAGGGCATGTGCATTCCGTTCACGTACGGCGGTTGTCGTGGAAATCAAAACAACTTTATATCACAGGAGGACTGCCTTAATACCTGCAACGTTATACTCGGTACGCTATACGATACTAACTTCTGTTTAAAATATCTACTGAATTAAGATTTAATTTTATATTAAATGTGTCTTAACATGCGAAACAAATTGGAAATAATATATTAGTAAAGGTATTTTTTTCTAGCGGCCATTACTTTCAATCGACTTTAAAAATATACTATTTTCAATTTAATGATTGTTTCTGTAGTTTGTTGTCGTCGGTAAGCCGATTTGAATATATGAAAATTCAGAAGACCAGGTAACATGTCAATTTGTTCTATTTTTTTACAATTCAGTTAGTATTATTTAGATAGATTGTAGTTATCTACCTGAAGAAAGATAATACAATTCTATGAGATGATTACTAAAACTCTTTTACCTGCATCTTGATTTGTAGCTTAATAATATACATCCCAATAAACATCTATTATTTATAGTACTGTCATTTGACAGAAAAAAATTATTACTTTTTAGGGTTATCTTGAAGTTCGATTTAATTACGTACATATGGTTTCTTTCGTTAAACGTTGTTTAATTAAAGCAATAATTGCTTCGTTCTGTAATATTATAAAAGTAATTATTTTAAAATAAATTTTAATCCCATGCCCGAGATGATCTACTCAGATTACAGAAGCTTGACTGTGTCCGTTCATTTGATATGAGTAAACAGCACAATAATCCTATGCTTAGACATAATGAATATTTACATTTTTTGTGAGTCAAGGTTAAATTGCTTTAACTAGCGAGATTTTTTATTTTTTTACATTTTTGTTTATGTATTGGAAATATTGTTTACTTAGGTGGTGGAGGTCCTAGCGCTCCTACAGAGGCGAGTAATGGAGTGATCGCTTCTCCCATTGTGCCTGGACAGCCATCACCGCCGGCTCTTAACGGTATAAGATATTTATTTTATTTATTTAAACTTTTTTATGCTATAGCGAACAACGGAGCAGGTGAGTCTCCTATGTGGTAAGAGACCCCATAGACAACCGCACCACAGTTTGCGCACTGGTTGTGTTTCCAGCCTTTTATGGCGCTTAAGCGGCATTTTTAAGAGCCTTAGATTTCCTCAATCACTCAGCGAAACAGTAGAAGTACCGTATCAAGTACAACTACCATTTCACGCTGAGGAAAATTAATAGAGTAATAATTATTGAGTCAAATGAATGTTAATACAGGTCAGGTTTCGGGTGGAGATTGCCAGCTGAGCGCTTGGAGTGATTGGAGCCGATGCAGCGTGGTATGTGGTCTCGGCTATCAGGAGCGCTCACGAACAATATTGGTTAGTACGATTTTTGAATAACTATTTGTATCCTTGTAGCCGTAGGGCACTTGTAGAAGTGCTAGGGGTGTTCATGGGCGAAGGACCGCTTATGCTAGGTGAGCCTCATACTCGTTTGCCACCATTTCCATAAAAAAATACATACAAATAATAATATGTGTGCACGGCGAAGAAATATGAATCGATAAAGGTTATTGGAATTTCAATTTATGAAAAATCAATGAATTAAGGTATTATCAAAAAAGCAATTCTCGTCAAAATTATACTATCACTAACGGAAGTGTTACATATACACACAAGTGTTACATATGTATTGTTTAGAAAAGTTAAAATTAAGTGTTTATTAATGTGGATAAAAATGGAGCTTTCATTGAACTTTAATACGTATATCAGTCAATTTATTTAAAAATACATCGATAAAACTTTCTTTTCACTTGGAATCTATTCTTATAATTAATACAAAAATAGTTTAAATCTACACGCATCGTAATTTTAGTTGAAAGTTTATCTTATATCAAAGCATATAGCGAGTTTACTTTGATCATCAAAGATTCGTAAAAACTTCAACAGTTGAAATAAAAGTTTGTTAAAATAATACATAGGGTTGGTAAGTGAATAAATAATGAATTCCAACTAATAAATACACTTCAGTAGTAGTTACAATCTGAATTATATTAATAGTACATTCGTAAATCGATGATTCTGTGTTTATAAAGTGAACTGTACGCAATTTGTTTTTCCATTAATTTCCTGAATTCAATATAACGGTTAAAAGAGCTGTAACTTTGTAGTTTTTAATTTGTAGTGTTTACTCAATGGTTAATAATGTTTCGGAAGCCCTTGAGAATGGTCATAAATCTATTTATGATTATCTATACGCGATGTATTAGCCCATTATGTAGGTATGTTGTATGTTCTGGACAACGAAACATCTACTTAAATGTGTTTTATTTATACTTTGTGAAAGGTATATTATCGTTTCCTAATATTTTATTTCTAGTCAGATACTGAATATATCAGCCGGGCTCAGGTTTTTTAAACAATTTTATGTAATTTGCACTGATTGGACGGGCTCGTCCAAAGTGATACCACGGGCTCATAGAATAGGTACTCAGCGTGAAATGGTAGTTTTACTTGAAACGGTAATTCTTCTGGTTTGCTGAAAAAATAAGGAAGGCCCTTTAAAATTCTACTTAAGCGGCGTAAAAGCCGACAACACAACCAATGCGCGGACTATGACGCGGTTGCCCGTGGGCGGTGGTGTTCTCTTATCTTCCTTTTATATTCCCACTTTTATTTATTACTTTTATTTTTCATATTCCTACTTGCTCCGTTGACCGCTATATCTTAAAAAATACTGTAAATTCTAATAATAGTAGTTTGGGCTCTTAAAAATAAGTAAGTTCTAACATAGATATCAATTCACCTTTATCGATTCAATAACGAGACAGTTTGTTATTTAAAATTGAATTTTAAACATTTCAACGTATAAAAAAAGAACCGGTAACGCAAATCTTGGCACTGAGTAGGTAGTACTAATATGTATTTAAGCAAGCGTGCTGAACAAGGTCAAATCAATTTGATTTGTTAGATCAATATTTTGCATCATATCTGCGTCAATTATCTATAAAAATCTAAACCAATTATAACGCGGATAGCCTCTGTACACGTGCATTTAATATATTTTTCTTACATATGTAGAATAGTAATGTTAATTAATACACATTGGCGTAGCGAGTTTGATCAAAGCCTCCTCAATGGTAATAAAAATAGGTAATATGTTACGACATACAAACAATTTTAATTTATATAGATATATATTATATAAATTTACTAATTTGTTTGTACTTCAGTGGAATCTCGACAACTCGAACCTCGTTTAATCGAAATCCTCATTAAGTGGAAAAATATGCTATTCCCTTTTGCTGAACGTCTAAATACGCGATATCTCCAATAAATTAGGCTTTGTAACTCGCACAAAATGCTTTTTCCCTACGAGGAGGTGATAAGGATATTTACTCTCTGTAATTCGAATTTGAAAAACGAGACTCCCTCCATAAGTCGTAGTTAGTAAAATATTGTGGCGTCCTGGTGTCGTGGTCCAGCCCAGGCTGAGATCCGTTTAGTTTTTTCAAGTGCATTTAAATTTATATAAATACGTCGAAATATGGTCTTATAAACCGCACCTTTATAGTCCCAGTTTTAGTAAATAAATCCTATATATCTCAAAATTCTTGATAACTGGAAAACTTATTAACTCGAATGTTATCGTTGCAGCCATTCTATACAATATAATATCGGATTATTTGTTGCAGTCTCCGCCTGGCCCAGATGGTGCTCCTTGCCCCACCAGACTCTCGCGGCGACGCAGGTGCCACAGGTCCTGTTAAAAGTAACCGCTTACATAATATTTTAAACTCGATATTATAACTAGGACATATTTCGAGTATAAAGTTTGTAAACAATTATTCTAAATAAAGATTTTGAAACAAGAAATGTTTGTTATTATGAGCAGTGCGAAGTGTACTGTAGTTGTAATGCTCATTACAACTGAATGGTTCATTTGCTTTTGCTTCGTGGTTGTTTGTAAATCGTAACATCTGTTACTAAGATGTAAGGCGACTTTTAAAACTTATTCTTACGCTTGTGATGAGTTTGATCAAATTATATCGAATAATTATAATTTTCTATAAAAAAACAAATATAAAAATTCGTATTCCTCACAGTTGTAAATTAAATGTTAGGACTGTAGCCTTGTGGAAGATTTCCTTATTGATACTACACATGTAAAATAATTTAAATCGTATCGTATTTTGTTTCGTCTCTGCTCAGCCGTATTACATTACATACACCACGAAGTACTGACTATTAACAATAAGAACGGATACACAGTATAATGAATTATTAGAAGTTAAAAGAATATGTAAGCTAACTTTGTTCCGTAACTGATCTTGTATAGATATAGTAAATAACAGGAAGAAGTGGCTATAAGAGACTGTACTTGACCCACAGTGACCTTGAAAGCTGACGTCACCGGAGTGTAACGGGCTGCGTGACGTCACTTTTTGACGTAAAGAGTAGTGCCTGTAGGATGGGCCTTGCTTCACTTGCATTTCTTTCAGAATTTATTTAAAGATTAAGAAATACACAGGGAGGTTGCAAGGAATAAATTAGTCTTCTACTAATGCAGTTTCTGATCGAGGACTATAATTAATATTTATAGTTTTCATTGTTATTTTAATAAAAAATGTTTCTCAGATACTTTATTTAATACATTTTTACTGTCACTGTAAATAAAACTGTAAATGTCAGAAATAGAGGGAAAGATTTAGAATTAAATGTAGAATCACAGAAATATAACAATCAATTAAGTTTCACGGTCAGCGATTTATATGAGGCGGTCATGCACCGGCAGTCAAGTGGATAATTATCATGGTATCATGTAACATCATTCGTCATAGCAAATTGTTTGATATATACATACTAAATTTGTCATCAAAAAATATTGATTAACTTTACTTTACTAAAGGCACTTTTTTTAATGAAAATAAGGAATTAATTTTTAAGTATACCTGAAAATTTTAAAATATTTTTAAAAGTAATTGTGGCGGTCGTCGAGTTTACGAAGTTCCCTTGGCCCGGATACACAACCCTATTTGTGTATGTATTGACTCAACTCGAACTTGAAAGCTAAATAGAGACTACATCATAATTGTGATATTCGTTTTAGGTTTTCTGATCGCAATAAACTGCGTAGTTATCAAGTTGATTAGCTAATACTATTGAAAAAAAAATTAAATAGTAAAAAAAGTATAATAGATTACAGTTTATTTACAAATTTTAAGTTTAATAAGTCTAACGCGAAGAGAGAGGTATCGGGTTCGAATCCCGGTCCGGACGATTATAATTTATTTTATAATTTGTTTGGTCTCTGGAAGGGCTTGACAGTGGCCGGGCGAGTGTCTTCATACTATCGCACCCGTGGGAGAGCCTTGCCGACGCACAAATTGGGCCGGCTCGTTCGAAGTGCTGCCACGGGCTCACAAAATACTTAGCGTGAAATGGTAGTTGTACTTGAAACGGTACTTCTACCATGTTTCGCTGAGTGAGGATATCGGAGACCCTTAAAAATGCAACATTACCAATGCGCGGACTATGACGCGGTTGTTCATGGGCGGTGGTGTTCTCTTACCATATAGGAGACCCACCGTCTCCGTTGTCCGATACACCATAAAAAAACAGTGTAATTCATGCTTTACCAAGATATTGTGTCATGGTTGGTGCTTTGTGCGTTGTTGATTTATTTCTATCAGTTAAATGAGTTTTTCTAAGATTTTTTTAAATATGGTTTTGCTACTTAGTACTACTTTTGACGCAATTGTTACACTCCAATCCGATTAATGTTTAAAGAATCCATATGATAGTAGCAAAATGACACATGACTGCAGAATTAACCTTACGAAGTTTATATTATTTACGTTCAGAACTTTTTAAAACATATTTTCCCGATAAAACTATTAATTGCCTTAATAAAAATAATACTGTATATATTAACCACAAATATCTGGCATAGAAATGACATAATGACCTCGACTGTGCCGTTGCGTGAAAAAGGGCAGTGTTTAGGTGAAGATTTTTGGGGAGCGGCATGCCTCAAGCGACTGCGGTATTTGCTAAATATAGGCAAATAACATTGGTATTATTTCAAAAATTTCGCATAACGTACACTAATGATGTGGATACATCTAGGTCATATAACAAAGTAACTTTAAACGAATAATATCACTTCATAGAGATACTGTTGCAATTTTGCAATTGCATGTTCTACAGATTCATTCAATTGAATGAAACAAATCTTGCGCCAGTAGCTATTCTGCCCTAAGTACTAATAGTTATTTTTTTTCTTCAGATTACTATTTCAAAGGGTTTTCAGACTATACAGTTTCTATTCGGATAGCAACTACAATATTCGCGATAGCGAACAAACATTTCAGCCAATCAATTAATCAATAATAAACATTGTTAAGTCAACTATTACAGATACCTGGTAAGTGTAGCGTGTATATAGGTATACTTAAATCTACTAAAAACAAAAAAATCTATTAACAATGTGGGTACAATTGGCTACTGGTCTACTGCACCTCGCCTCCTGAACTCGGTCAAGGCTGAGTTATTGACATTTTGCAAGTTGCCGCGAACTATGTATGGTACACTGACTTGAGTTTAAGCTAACTTACTTATTTTATTTACGTATAATTTTAGTCGTGTAAATCATAAATTAACATTCAATTAAAAAAGGTCTATGGGATTAAACAAGAATCAAAAATATATTATTTTAATATCTTATAAAAATAAATATATATGTTTGAACTAAGATATGTACATTTCTAAAGAAGATGTTATCTTGCCTTATCCATTTTGTCATATCATCCGAGAATTTTCATTAGTTTTAAAGAATCGTGCCTTTAAAGGTGTCTTATATTAAAAACTTTATTTAACGGCCTACCAAAATGATACATATAAATGAAAAGGCAGTGCTTAGATAGTGAAATAGTAACCTAATACGGCATAGACTATAAGATACTGCCCTATGCTCATATATGTACACCTAAGTCATTTTACGCAATTTATAGTCGACGTAAAGGAACTGATACCGGAGAAGGGCTATAATTAATCAGTTCAATAGATCAAATTTATTTTATTGTCTAGTTTGAATTATGTTTATTATTTCTACTGTGTACCGTGAACACAGTTAAAGATAGTCGATAACAAAAAAAAACGCTTCAAAAGTAGTTGGATTAATCACAAATTGTACCTAAGATATACCTAAAACCTTAAGAGGCCGGCAACCTGCCGCGGCTCTGCAAGGGTGTCCACAAAGCGGTGGACCGCTTGCCCTAGGTGAGTCTACTGCTCGTTTGCCACCGATATTATAAAAGAATAACTTTGAATTAATTCTTGTCACCTTTAAATAATAGAAATGGATAAACACTGCCCTCGTTTAGACCCTACTTTGCGAAACACACACACGCGTCATAGGAATCTTTCTCGCCGGGGGTTAAAACTTAAAATTAAAGCATGTGCTAAGTATCTGATATGGTATCAAAATTGGAAAGTTGTATTTTAATGTATATTTTATTATCTTTAGCGATGTTTGTAATTCTTATCTTAAATAACTTGCTCAATTTTCCTTTTCTCACGAATTAATTGAGATATCACTTGTTGGAAGTAAACCATTTAATAAATATATATAGAATAGTTACTGATGTAGTATATTTAAATACTAAAATTCGGTACCAGACTAGGATTAATCGTATCAAATTACTGCAGAACAGTTAACATTATAAGATATAATGTATAAAGTATTTATACGTTTAATATTTAAAGATTAAATTCCACAAGTGAAATGAAGAACAGAGTCTGGAGCGTTTATTATTAAACATAAGCGGTAATGTTTGGAATGAGACGATCGAAGTAAACAAAATTGAAAATACATACAGCGATTTCCAAATGGCATAAATCAGACGGTAGGATTAACTCTTTCAACAAAAACACCTTACAATGGGATTAAAATGCTTAATTACGAAATTTAATGAAGTTCAAATAATGCTAACTATGAATAATTTTTATCTTATTTTTTTAAAGTAAGGAAGAATTATTTTTAGAGGAACATAATATTGTCGACTTTTAATCATTCATACGACACTGCTAAAGAATCATCATAACCAACAACTGGCAATAGAGTAGTAACCCATTAACTTAATGGAAGGGCTAGGCTACTTGCAAGTTGATGGTAAGCTAATAAATTGACCCATGGAGATGTCATGGTTAGATATATGGTATGTTCTTGATAAGTACCTATTGCACTTGACATCTAACGCACAGTGGAGATGTTAGGTTTTTGTTGAGAGAAACTTGTACCTGCATTCTTTGTATGTATTTATGTTTCCATAAAATATACGACTTTAAGACTAGGTAATTCAGAGAAGATGATTATTTGAAACACATGTGCCATGCGAATCTGATAGTGGTAAAGCAGAGAAAGTCGCACGTAAATTATGTCATACATTATGCAAGTGTCATCGATGCCATATTGTTTGTATTTGTAAGGGTCAGTGGCCGATATTATAAGCAATTGAGATTACTTCTAGTAACAGTTTGTTTACTACTTAACACACATAAATGTTACCGAAAAGATTCAAGAAACATCAAACACGAACCCATTTTTATTAATGAAATAATTTGCATTTAATAGCATTAAATGAAAACTCATTAAATGCTAATTCCTACTACCTTAAATACTACTTTTTATAAGATATTTTTTACCTGGATTTACTTAAAGTGGTATTTAACAGATATTAAAAATAGTAGAAAAATATTGTTTCAATATTGAATGGATGATCGCATCGGCTTAAGTTTAGATTATTGAAAGACATGACCTTCTCTGGGCTGTGTGTTGAGACAGGTGTGTTCTCGCACGTACAAAGTAGTTACATTATACATACAATATGATAGACATCTGAAGTTGGTAAATTTTCGGTACCGATTGAAAAGAACAGAACAAAAGTACTTATAATGTAATAATCTAAATTCATTAGAACGAATCTCGGCTGATATACTATGGATGACATAAGGCACACGTAATAAAAAGTTAACGGCCGATGTGTCATGCAGCGTGTATAGGTCAATTGGTGTTCCCGAATATACGAGTATAGCCATACTCGCAGTGAGGCAGGACAGGTGTAGCGGTTCCCGTCAGCCGGTACTGGCTCAAGGCTGCTACTAATGGCTATCGAGTTCGTTAGGCGCTCGAAATTAGGTATTTGGGTTAGTGTTTCGCCATTGTCTGGACACACGATTTATCCTCGTCATTCAAGAGGTATTATATCGTCGATGGATTGGACAGTTGACAAATACTAGTATTCAAATGTAGAGAAATGTAGAGAAAAACTTACTTAACAAAAACTATTGTGTGACGATTGGAGAAAAATTAAAAACAATCATTAAGTAGATGATGTTTGTTTTAGCCACTATTATCGAACTGGTGTGAAAATTAATTTGTTTAAGCCTATTACTTCAGTGTGTTCAAGGAAAATGGTGAACTAGGCAGCTGAGAGTAGCTCAGTCGAGTTTGTGAAGAATATGCAAGGTTTGCTTTTACTTTTACTCGCTGTTCTGGTTTTTGGTTAAACTTGGGGTTTAAATAATCGCTTAATTTGCTTTTGATTAAAAATCTGTTAATATAGTTTATATGATAACGCACCTGATGCCCAGAGTAGATATTAATTGTATAAGTTAACTAATGCATGTAAATAAAGTTATACTTAATATAATGATTGAATAATAGTTTAACTTAAAACCACTAGACATCCGTTACTCCGTTCAATTAATAATATATAATTAAGGAAATAAGTTGCTTAAAAAAATAGTTTACTTTGTAAGTATATCGTTATATCAGGTGTTATCAGATAAGTTACCTTTTGTGTTAAGTTGTGTTCGGATCCTGGTGAGTTCCCGGGAATGACTTCTACTGCGGCGATGGGCCGCTTTGCCCCTTGGGGAGCGCGCCATATGAAAGTTAAACACTCGTAACTCAATCGCTGATCACATCACTGGCAACCGGCGCGTATGAGGCGCGCCGGAGGACTGAGGCTTCACACCAGTCAAGGTAGAGGCGCGGCCTTAGCGCTGATAACGTTGATAAGGCTAACGATGCGATGCGCCTTACTGTTCAGTGTTGACGGTCCCTACGTGTTGTTATTTATGCTATTGCACTTGCTTAATACGATCGTAGTATGTGTATTTGCATAGGCGTTCATTTGCTCATAATACTAACGAAAGCTCATATTCCTCTAATTTTGCGAGACCTATGGTATAAGACTATTCAAGTCGATATTTACTTGTATGTAGCAATACCAGATTGTATACCAGATGTCTCCTTCAATAAAGAAAATGTTTGTTGATATTTGTGATAGTTTTGTAAATTTAAGAAGTAGCCAATTACTATATCCTTAACAAAGTGAGAAACGAAATTCACAATAAATTTGCTAGACAATTAACGAAATTATTATAAACTGCAAAATTAAAATGTACCTACCGTACAGTTGGTAGATGAGCAGGTAAAAAACATTTGTTTACAAATTTAACAACTACACAATAGACTGAAAATGTGTTCGACAACATTCCTATTGAAACGATTTTGATAATAGTTACTCAATCTAAAAAAGTTGTCGATATTGTAAAAAAGGTATATTACATATATCTTATTTTACGATTTCAATTTCTTTGAGTTTAGTATTGCGTTTTTGGTATTGTCCAGACTCGAGACACATAGGTACATAGTTAATATATATTTATATACTATGTACCTATGTATATATATTTATAGTACCAATATATTTTAAGTAAACGCACATGTATATCTACGAACAAGCGACTAACGATTTCCTTATTTTTACGAATACTTTGCACGTCCGCGTCGTTGCTTAACTGAAGGTCTCAGCACAATTACCACGAGGCTGGTGTATTATTTTATTATGTTTATTACTTACAGAACCAATTAAACGAATTATTTTATTACAAGTGTATTGTAAACTAAGAAGTAATATGCACATGCTCAACCTGTGGGAGAACCATGCTGAAACATATGCGGACGCATTAATGGGGCTGGATCGTGATACCACGGGCTCACAGAATACTCAGCGTGAAACGGTCTTGTACTGTGTTTTGACGAGTTAGTGGGGCTATCGGAGGCCCTTGAAGACGCCACGTCAGTGACAAAAAGCCGGCAACACAACCATGCGCGAACTGTGACGCGGTTAATCATGGGCGACGGTGTTATCTTACCATATAGGAGACCCACCTTTCCGTTGTCCGCAGTTCTATAAAATAAATGTATATTGACGAATTTTATAAATTGCCGCCAGTAACCTATCAAATTAATATTTTAAAGATGTTTAGTATTTGTTCTTAGGAATTCTCGTACCTACTTACTGTCAGTACGTGAGTAAGTACTAAACTATTGCAGTTAAATTGGGTCTTTTCCTATTTTATATATTAGCATAATAATTGTTCTTATATTATTTCCTTAAGACCGTTGCTCACATGTATTTATATATTAGACATAAAACGGATTAGTAACCATTAATTATGTTTGAACGTATGAATAATTAAACCAAATGTTATTTCTTCAAAATGACGTTTTGTGGAAAAATTGGTTAGACTGAATGAAGTGGGATGAGCTAAAAATATAAAAATACTGAATCATTGTTATGAAATCATATTTCGCTATGCAATAATTACTGAATGCTAACTTCATTAAATTTTAACCTTGATTTTCAACTTCATGCATATAAGATATAAGTTAGTACAGAAATTAATACTTTTTAGGTTTATTTAATAGAAAAAGATTGAATTGAACTAATTTGGATGAAGCGACATTTTATTCTCTTTCTTACCAAAATAAAAAAAAACTGATACTTAGTAATTTTTTTCTTCTTACTCTCAAGACATTGATCTCGTCACCAGAGTCAATCAATTATATTTTTTAATTTTTATTATTTAATCAATTATTTTTTAAATTTTATTATATATGTTTGCCTTATGTATAACTTTTTCTTGAGACAAAAAACTGAAAATCAGAAAGTGTGGTATGGAATA
>DWCF01002500.1:0-23697 GCA_018230265.1 Delias oraia | reverse complement strand
GACTAACCGCTGTCGGCATAAGGCCTCTACAGCTTAGCGCGGACTTTTGGGGCGAGCCGTAGGCTCGCCGAGAGATTTGTTTATAACTGCGACAGGCCCAAGGGCACCTCCTGCCAGACACGAACCTCGGCTTGAGCCGTCGCGGCGACGTTGGGAGCCTGGGCGGCCGGCCGGAAGCTCACCGGAGTGCGCTTCGCGAGCAGTATCGGTCCTCGCCCCCGCTTCTGGCGGGGGCGGTTTTTACCGAAATCTGCTGACTAGTCAAAGCGCCGTGCTAAGTAAGAAATGCCAACATCTAGAGAGACCTGCGGATGGCGAGCGTTGACGAGCTCATTTCCCAACTCTTAGCGACGATGTTCGAGAGGGCTGTTAACTCCCGATTCCCGAATCTTCACCGCATCGCACCGTGGCGGTCTTAGACAACAGAGCAGCGGTTGTTTCTGCGTGACCTTACTCGCGCGGAAACTTCCAATTTGTGGTGCTAGATGTAAATTTAAATTTATCCAAACTATTTAAGACAATTCACTGTAAAAAGTACTGTGAACAAAAATTATTGATTTAATTATAGCCAATTCATTATCAGTTACTTCAGTTGTTACCTCCTGTAAGTCTTATATGTATTCAGATGTATAATTTTCAAACAGATAAAAAACTACGGGAGATTCACTCGTCAGCTTACAATGTACAAAAAAAAATGTAACCACGAACGAATTATTATACCTGTTCTCAATCAATAAAATGGGCAACAAAGGAAGCGACGCTCCTCTTTGGTAAGAAATAACCGCTACCTAAGAGCAACCTCGCTATAATCCTAGCTTTGGTTGTGTTGCCATCTTTTTACCTTTCTAACTGTATAATTTCTAGAGCTTCCGATATCCACATTGATTCAGAAAAACACAGTACAGGTACCGTGTCACGCTGGTATTCTGAGAACCCGTGGTATCACTCCGGTCGATATAGGTATTTCTTATTAACTTATTCTTTAGATTGTAGCATAGGAACAAGTCGCTCTTGAGCTACAAGCTCTAGGTGACCCAGCCTATAAATAGATGTATCATCCCTATGAAAGTGTTACTAATCTCTCGGCGAGCCTACGGCTCGCCCCAAAGTCCGCGAGAAGCTGTAGAGGCCTTATGCTGACAGCGGTTAGTCCATTCAAAAAAATATATATATATATATGAAAGTGTTGTATGTATATATATTTTTAACGTAAACATTACTGATTTTCAATGTTCTTGTCTGTGAAAATAAATTAGTTATTCCGTTATGTTGCTATGTATATATTATAAGTTTTATTTAAAAATTCAAATATGTAATAAAAATAGAGTAAGTAAGATTAGAGACAGTTCGAAACTTTAGTATGAATTAGTAAAATTAATTAATTTAGGTATTATTTTTTTAAGAGACATTTAGGTACCTTACTTTGAGAAATATTAATAGATAATATCTTGAAACTACAAAATACAATTATAAGTTACCGCATTAAGCTCTTTATATTATGTAAGCCAATTAAATAGAATTTAGAAAACACCACCCGTTAATGAGGGCGTTATTTTGTGAGATTAGTAGAAGTCGTGGGATACAAGTCAAATCAAAGTTTTTGCTCAATTTTTATTCCGATAAATGTTATTTCTGCGTAAATCTGTATAAACACGTACACACATCTTGCTGTTTAGTAGAAACAATTTAAGTATATTATATAAATGTATATACATCTATATTTTATAATAGAATCAACTTGTTATATTTCATCATCAACATGAAATTGTAACATCCAGCTAAAGAGTTTTGAACTGTGTAAATGAATTTTTGTGAAAAATTTAATTAAAAAGATGTCATATAGATATGGTACAAAAATAATGTCAAATAATGAACTGTAATCATTTGTTATAAGATCCTATTCTCAAGCCATTGCAAAATAAAATATTATGAACATTCAATTAAAACAACCCTGCATTTTTCCATTGTACTGTCATGAACTATAAATGGAAATGGGACACCACCTAAACCATGACATGCTGCACCATACTGTCCGTCTTTCCTCAGTGCAATAACTGCACCCATATAGTCGGGATAATGTTTTGCAATTCTGTTAACAGCAACAGATGCAGCTTCTGTTGGAGTTGAACCTCTCCGCATTTCTTCTACTGCCAAAAAACTGAAAAAATAAATTATAGATTAGTATTATCAAACTTATAGATCTTTAATTGACATAAGATAACAAAACCACATAATGTTTAAAAAATTAAAGTTACAGATTATTCAGGAATATGCCCTATACTGGTAGATACGATACAAACAAAAAACTCAGCCAGGTTTAATTTTTTAAACTATGTGCTAACAAAGTTTTAAGATATAATTATTAATATCTTGAACTAATAATGTCCAATTACCAAGCGACAATATCGTAGTAGAACTCTATTAATTTGTATATTTAAAAATAATTCTTGTACTTTTCTGTGAAATTTATTATAGAAATGTATAATATACCTCGGAAGAAATCTAAGCATT
This sequence comes from Delias oraia, assembly GCA_018230265.1. NCBI lineage: Eukaryota > Metazoa > Arthropoda > Insecta > Lepidoptera > Pieridae > Delias > Delias oraia. The sequence goes on along the minus strand of DWCF01002500.1, from coordinate 21,186 downwards.
ACGTCACCATCACCTGTTGCAGTAGCTCCTCCAACATCATTATCAGCATAGGCACCAGATCCAGGAATTGGAGAGTCTCCTATTCTTCTATAAAAAATATAAAGATGATCATGTCTTTGGAAAAATAAATTATAGCATAGACCTAAGTTTATTCAATAGAATTTGAGAACTTAATGTGATTTTACATCTAATTCACCCATAAAAGTAAAGGTGTTAATTTAGTACATTTGTAAAGTATTCATACCCTGGTATCTTATATTTAGCTCCATTTGTAGATGTGCCGGCAGCAATATTTCCTTTTTTATCAATAGCTACCATTCCAATAGTGTCATGGTTGAGCCTATCTCCCCTTGTCAAATATGTTTCCTGGTGTGATTTACGGATTGGTTGATAAGGCCCACAAGATTTACTTGGATCAGGAATGACATCCTTAGATAAGATAAAACATTTGAGATATAATTGATAATATTATAATATTATTATTTATAAAATAGTTATATCCCAAAGCATTAGTTTTATCATAATAAAAACAATTGTTTTATTTATGATATAACTTAATTAATGTATAATTTAATAGTTAGAATTATATTTAAATAAAGTAAATTTTCCACATTTTACCATCCAAAAATTAGGTTGACACTGATTTTCATTATGCCATTTCATCCAAAGTTGCTTTGAAGTATGAGTATTAAGAGATTCTTCTGTAAACCCCATTTGTATTGCAAATTCAGTAGCAAGAGCTCCAACAAGAATAGAATGTTTTGTATGTTCTAATACATGTCGTGCAACAGATATGGCATTTTTAATTCTACGTAGCGCACCAACAGCACCAACTTTCATGGTTAGCCTGAAATAAAATATTACTTAGTAATAGTCTAAAAATAAAAACAAAAAAAAGAGCTCATTTCGTACATATTTACATTGCTATTCCATAAAATCATATATAATTAGTACAATTTTATAACTTGATGATAAGTACTATGCATTTTAATTCAAATAAATTATTTATATAATTTCTGACCCATTCATAAGAAGTGCATCAAGAGTAGTTTCACCGTTTTCATCTGGGCTGCCTCCATATCCTACAGTTCCATCACATTGCTGACTTTCACAAATGCTAGCCCCAATTTCAATAGCATCTAGAGAGGAGCCACCTTTTTCAAGAATGGCCCAAGCTAAAAATATTTGCTTACTTAAAGAATGGTTATAATTCTAATTGCCCTTTTAAACCGTAAGGTTCTATTTAATTTGAAAAATGGCAATACTATCTTACCTCCAATAGAAGAGTTAACAAAATCCCAAGTAGTTACAACAACAGGGAGGTTGATATCATCACATAATATATATTTTACTATCAAGCAAAGTAAAAACATTTTACTTACAGTCATATTGCTTTGGGCTCTGCCTTTTATAAATTTTCTATAAAATGACATAAATAAATAAAGATATTATACCTGATTACGAATATTATCAATAGTAAGAGTCTCAAACTGTAATAACTCGTAATTGTAAGTAATTTATTAATTAAATTTCATCAAAAGTAATTTTCTATATATCTAAATCTATTTTCTAATATTTAAAATATAATATTAATCAAATTATTGTGCATTTCGTTTTGAAATAAACGAGAATCATTCTGAGTGAGCTTATTTAATGGCATCTTTGAGCACACATTATAACTCAGTCATCAATTTCATATATAATTAATAAATACAGGCAAGAAACAGGTCAAAAAGTTTGAACGCCTGTTATAGAACACCGCGCTTATTTAAAAATATAATTTTTCAACAGACGATACCTACTACCGCTGTGTTTGGGAGTTTATAAAAAATAAATACTTTTTGTGTCGCTTCTATTCATATGCTATGTGTCACTGTCAAAAAATGAGTCTGGAAAAGTATTTTATTGAACATAAGATTTGATGGCTAATTAACCATAGATGTTGACTACTTTAGGTCGAAGTGGGAGGCCTATGTCCAGCAGTGGACGTTTTATGCCTGAAATGGTGTAATAATTTTTTACTACTTTCAATTCATTCGTTTAACTTATCACCTAAAGTCCCCTAACAGAGCGCTCGCTAGTCGCTATTATAATTTTACTTTTTTTCTAAAAATAAGATATAAATTGAATTGAAGTTTCAAAACTCAAGTCCTCTACGCATTCAATTATCACGCATTCAAAATTCATCGTACATATTCAATTGGATCAATACTAACTATCAACATAGAAAAATGCTTCCTCGCTATGGAAACTAGAAAATTGTAACTATATTGTCACAGATTGAAACTGTCGTCACTAGTAGTCACTGTAGCCCCATAGCCTATAAACGATTGAGTAATAAATAAAAAATACACTATCGCGGGTCACCAATTACAATACTGAAAAATAAAAAAATATAGTATTTTAATATTTGCATAATGGACTTCAATAATCTTTGCCCTAATTTGCCTAAAGTCGTAAGTTATATTTATTATTTGAATAAATAGTGTAGTTTTATTGTATAAATAAAAAAATAATTATAAACTGTATACCTCTAAAAAAAATTTTAGGAATTACATGCTCATTTAAATGGATCTTTGAGTCGCTCTACAATGCTAGAACTTAAAAGATATTATGCCGATACAGGCGTTGCAGATACTTCAGATGCTTTTTTAGACGAATTTCAAATTGGCGCTGGAGATACAAGAAACTTATCGGAGTATGTTTGTTCAAGTGATTTAATTACTTACAGTTAGGGAGCATTGGCGACCAATTATGGTATAACTAATCATTTATAATGGGAAGTCAAGTTAACGTTTATATTTTAATATATTCAATACCAAGGCACCATATATAATATATAGTAGCCTACACCATAGTAGACTTACATTATAAATTTATAGAAATTTTTCAATAATTTAAATTTACAGCTGCTTTCAAGTATTCAACATTGCACATTGCCTGACTAGAACTCCTGAGACTTTGGCGTTAGCCACTGAACTCACATTAAAAGAATTTCAAAAAGATGGTTGCTGTTATATTGAATTAAGAAGTACACCCAGAGAAACACCATTTATGACAAGTAGACAACATATTGAAACTATTGCAGAGACTTTGAGGTAGTATTTTTACCACTTAGAAACTTTTTTAATGTTTATATATGTATAAAAAGAGGTCATGTTGAATTTAAAGGATATTTATTTATTTTTAATTTCAGAAGGAATGTAAATCTATCAATTAAATCTCGGATCATTGTTTCAATAAATAGAAGCAGTACAATTAAGGAAGCCGAAACTATATCAAAATTAGCAATTAGTTGTTATAAACAGTACAAAGATGTTATTGTTGGCATTGAGTTAAGTGGAGACCCCAATAGAAATCAATTCAAGGACTTCATACCTTCTTTAACAAGAGCTAGATGTGCTGGTTTGAAAGTAGGATATTATTGAAAATAGTTAAGGAATAGATTTCAGATGCAATAATGATGAGTTACATAACATAAAATTACCAGTTAAGATGTTTATTGTTATAAAACAATATTTTTTAGGATAACTACACTACAATTACATAGCTCTCATATCTCTAAAAAAAGTTAGTGTATTTCTTTGCATGAAATTTGTACTAAATTTAATAAAATGAAGGGTTGAACATTGCTGTATTCCAATATGAGATGGGCAAGTTCATAATAAATAAACCACAGTAGGTGTCATTAAGTATAATGACTGTGTGTGATTGAGTTGGAGATTTGTATGTTGTGTAAATATTTAAGTATATTACATTTTCTTATTAAAGATTAGATAACAATTGTGAAGAAATATAATTATAACATATGTAGTTGTATATACATAGGTGACTTTGCACTGTGGTGAGGTTAGCAATCCTGATGAAATATTAGAAATGATAAAATTTGGTCCTGATCGTATTGGCCATGGAGTATGTATACACCCTAATTTTAGTGGTACACTAGAAACATGGGAAGCATTGTGTAAATCTAAAATCCCTGTTGGTAAATATACAAATATATATATATATTTTTTAATATGTTTAATGAATTATGTTTAAGTTGATAAAATTTTTCTGTTTTAGAAATCTGTTTAACAAGTAATGTGAATACAAGATCAATATCTGATTATAATTCACATCATTTAAAAGAAATGTACAATGAGAACATCCCGTTTATAATTTGTGTAAGTATGGTTATATAATAAAAGTAAATTTTATTTCATACAATGTTTTTTCAAAGAGCCACATTACAAAAAAAAAATTATAAGTGTACCATGAAGCGAGAGATCGAATCTCGGTCCGAACAAAAAAATATGTAATTTGTTCTTTGTTAGGCCTTCACAGCGGCCGGGCGCCTCTCTTAACACTGTCGCCCCATGGGAGAACCATGATAAAGCATATGCTTGCTCACTAATCGGCTTCTCCGAAGATACCACGCGCTAGGAATAAAAAGCTGGCAACACAGCTAAAGCGCAGACTGCGGCGCGGTTGTACGTGGCGGGCGGTGTTCCCTTACTGTATAGGGATGCATCTGGTCTGTTGTACGCTCAACTATAAAAAGAGAATTTTAAACAGTAAATCTAAATTATTTTACGAAATCTTCTACTGGAACATTTTTTTGCTAAAATTTTATAAATGTAGTATAATTTAAGAGCCTCGTGGTCAAACGGTTTTGTAATCTGCCGTGACATTGTGTACCTAGTTCGGTTCCTGGTCGGAATAGGAATTAAAATTGTTTTTGATTTTGGTGAACAATAATGGCCGGGCAAGTGTCTTAATGTTGGTTTACCGTGAGATATGTGAGTTAGCCATAGAAGAAGAGAACTTGATTGGGCCTGCTCATCCAAAATTACAGCACCTGCTTTTACAGACTACAGGCAACATAAGTAAAGCGCGGCTTGCTTCTCTGTATTCATATTCTCGTCCGCTTCGAATCCGTCTGCCCTGTTCGATATATCATAAAAAATAATTATACCTTTACAGACTGATGATAAGGGAGTATTTTCTACATCTTTGTCCCAAGAATACAGAATATGTGCTGACATACTTGGGCTCCAACCATCACAATTAGCTAAGTTAGCACTTAGTACTGTTGATTATGTGTTTGCTGAAGAAGAAAAAAAAATTATTAAGGAAAAGATGTTGAATTTCATCAATAAAAATGGTTTACAATATGTTATAGTTTTAATTAAAACATATTTTTCATGTTAAATAATTTACTTAAAATAAATTAAAAATAATTTTAAAATCACAAACATCGTCTCTAATCTTATCATCCACTTTATAGGAATTGTTGCTTAGAATTGTTTTTTTTTTAAATAAAAAATGCGATCTTCCAATTTATATGAATAATACTGGCGTTTGTGAAATTTGGCACCATAAATATAAAAATTACAGAGTAATGTATGTGCATTGTTACCAGTTAATAGCCAACGGAAATCTGCTAGGGACAATTACAGCTGCCCAGTCATTCGTATAATAAAAGCCGTCTTTTGTAAGGTGTAAACCTCTTTACACAAAGCTGACTTAGTAGTAAAAACAAAAGTGAGTAGGTAAAATAAAATAAAAATTTCGTAGAAAAATACTGATATTAAAATTTTTAAGGACCTAATACTTAGAAGTGAAACTTAGACGCACGAGGGTACATTTTTACAGATGAAACGCAATATATTAATAGCGTCACGAAGATGTACAGCGTAGAAGAGAGTGAGAACCGGCGTACGTAGCATGGAGATCATATTGCTTTCGCCACAATAATACCGTTAGAAATCTTGTCGAATTATGTAAATATCGTAGTAATATTTTGTATTAGGTATTTAATTTTCGACACTTAATATTTAATTCCTAACATATCTTCTTTTTCCCCTTCTTCAAAGTCTAAGAAATATGAAGTTTTAGATGTGTATAAATATAAACAAGACAAACTAAAATTAAAAAAAAAACTTTTTTATTTATCCGTTATCACTTATCAGGCTGGTCACACTGTTTTTGACATTTATACATAACCTAATATATAAAATATTGTATGGTTAACGTTAAGTCGTAACCCTTTTAAAATTGCAATTTTCCTATAACAACTATAGTATTACAAACTCATCTATTAATTACAGTAATTTTGTATTCATAATGACAGATTTACCGGATTTTTCGAGTCCGAAAGGTGCTGATAATGAGCTTCAGGACTTTCTGTTAGTTGAGAAACAAAAAGCTCAGTTTCACGCTCAGGTAACAATTTTTCTGATTTAGTGGACGCTTCTGCACGGTACGCTACTGCTTTCGACTTATTGGACACTATATTTCGACCAATTTACACAATATTATATAAAATGTGTTTGTATTAGCTATATTTATAATTTCCTTCAAGCAGTTTAAGCAGTCTAAACATTTTTTTTTAGATACATGAGTTCAATGACTTCTGCTGGGACAAATGTGTTGATAAACCAGGAGCAAAATTAGACTCAAGAACAGAAACTTGTATTACAAATTGTGTTGAAAGATTTATTGATGTTTCACTACTCATTACTAATAGATTTGCACAAATGTTAGAAAAAGGTGGTGGTATGCAGTAATATTTTATGCTATTAATAAAAAATATTTTCTTTTAGCAATTATTCGAAAATACTTGTTGTGTTTTAGTCCATAAGTTAGAAAATAAAACTTATATTTAAATGTTGTTTTTAATATAGTATATGTAAGTAAGCAATACCTAATGACAAAATAATATGTAAACAGTGTTATTCACCAAAATATAAAAAAGATGTTGTTACAGTTTAACAACATATTTCACACATTAGAAGCAATAAGTGATACATAAATAATTTATGAAAATTATACAGATTAATGAAATAATTAGCAGAAATGGAGCAAAGAATATTCAGTTGACAAAATTATCTTCCAACTTTTCCTAATTTGGTATCAGTTCGAGGATCAGCAGTTATTGATTGTACAGCAACTAATGCTTCATTAATTTTAGTCTGTAATTCTCTGAGATCTTGAATAAATAGCAGATTTAGAACATCTACAGGTTGATTTAGTAAAATTGCATCAGATTTTTGAGGTTCAGAATGTGGTGAAGTTTTAAGAATTTTTGCAACAGCAGCCAAACGGAATTTAGGATCTGGGTGAGGTCCTACTCCAGTAAGTGTACACACTCTATCAACACCAGCCTTGAAAGCAGGACTGTCAACTGCAACCAATTTTTAATTATTACAAATATTTACTTTTCATCACATGGTTCATCTTATAAAAAATACTTACAGTTTAAATTGTCTAATGGATTAGAAGATACTACATTTGGAGCAGCTTGCTTTGGTTGTTCAATTTTCACATCCTTATATTTAGTAACTGCAGAAATAAGATGTCAATCAATTTATTACATATATTTATTTTAGATGACAAGCATATGTGAAATAAGATTATGTTGAACCTACTGATGGAAAATGATAAAATAATGTAAAAAAACAATATTACCATTATCAGCAAATTCCAGTCTGACTGCATAGGAAAGAAGCCAATTTAACTGTTCATTTAATGTGCCATTTACTACAGGGCTGACCAAATCGTTTTGATAATTCATATAAGCTTCTATCCAATTTTTACTGTCCATATTACGTAGACCCCCTCTTTCTTCAATTTTGTAATGTCTAATTTTTTGATCTTCCAACCATAGTACAACACTTCTATATTCTTTTTCATCTAAAACATATAATACTAAATAAATATAGATATATCTTTAATAAAATAAAATAAATAGTAAGAACATGTTGATGTTTTGAATGATGTTTTCATATTATTATTTTACAATAGGCTATTTACTTAGTGTTCATGCATACCTTCACTATTAAATGTTTCAGGATTGGGATGCCCAAGAGCAGTTAATTTTAGTTTAAAGTTAGTGCTCATTTTGGCTTGTCTAGAAATCGGTTGGCTAGAATCGCGGTTAAATAGTGTGATTAATTCTTTATCACGGGTAGAATAATATTAAAAGTCCACAACGTCAGAAACATGCACTTTCTGATAAATAAATTTAATTAATATTTATGTATTATATCTTATTATTTTTTGGCTTCCGTAACATAAGAATTTTTCCAGTGTCAGTATGATGATATCTACGTAAATAACGAAACAATCAAGCAAAAATATGATCAAGGAAATACAAATTATAACCATGAACCGATGTCTTATTTTCATGACAACTGACAATTTTACGATAAAATGTAACCAAAAAGCCTCGACGTTAAAAAGAAAATTATTTAGGGTATGTTCTAAAATGCACTTCGAGCACCTCACCTCATCTTCCCATTTAGGTATAAAGGTTTCTGGTGCCTTTTTGTGGTTGGTTTACTGTGATATTTGATGCTTGCACAATAGCAGATTGGAATGAGCCTTGGCTTTGTCGTAAATCGTAATAGTATATTTTAGTCGCTTGTTTGATGTTTCATCCATTGGGCTATTCTCAGGAGCTCTAGCTCAGACTAGACTAGACGAGATCAAATTTGATGTCCACATTTCACATATAAAAGGGCGCTCTGCTCGTGATTCGCATATATCGTGCCTGTATTGCCAGCAGCCGTGCGAAGGACTGTGTGCAAAATCTATTTTAGCGTAGGTCATGCATGGGCGGATATACATTTTGTATAAGGTGATGTGTCTAAGGGACAATTTAGTTTTACTATTTAAAAGACAAAAAATACGAGACAGAACGAAGGTGGCCTACGCACGGACACACTTACCATGATGCCCAAAAGTTATTCCGTGGTCTAGCCGGCCAGTCTTAGTTACTTTACTTGCGCACACCATGGGATTGAAAGGTCGTTGAAGCTGTGCATGTATCACACTCTACCATTGCAACACCACGGACGCAAGTTCTATTCAGATTTCAGCTGAAGTAACGGCACGGTCCTCTCGGTCCCTGTGACCAGAAGTTGGACCATACCATTAGTTTCTTTACACAGAATACTATACAAAGTAATTTTTTGGTTAGGATAGTTGTACAATAATATATCAAAATATATAAACGGTTGCCCTTTAGGAGGTGGCTCCTACCTCCTTATAATTCGCGTTTTTTCTCTGCAAATATCTATTTTTTTAATGGTTACAATAATATTTAAACTATATTTTATCCAATTTAATTTAAATAATAGCATAACCACAAGATAACCAACGTTTAAAGTGTTATTTATAAAGTACGAAATACTAACTCTACCTATTTAACACCCATTGTGATTTATAAGTTGTTACAAGAAAAGTCATTATCGCTGACGTCTGAATCGATATGTATCGTCTTCGATCCCAATGTTATAAGTTTTCTGTGAATTGTTATATGTCAATATTTCTGATGTCATTTAATTTTGTAAATACTAAATATTGTTATTTAGATATTATAATTATCTCCGCCGTTATTTCAGTAAATATCATTTACGGGCATTGTGATTAGTCGTCATAGAAACCAAAGAATAAAAAGAGATTATAGTATTTAAATACGAATCTTAGTACGTTTAACTCGTATTTAAGTTCACAATTCTTCTGGAAATTTACCTGTTTTTCTTCAGCAACCTTTGCTTTCAATAAAAGTTATAATGGCTCATTACAAAGGTGCAGCTTCCGAAGCTGGAAGAGCAATGCATTTAATGAAAAAGAGAGAAAAAGCCCAACAGGAAATTGAACTCCGAAAGAAAAAAATTGAAGAGGACCTTAAAATAGAAAACATTGAAAACAAGTTTGCTGCACATTACGATGCTGTTGAGCAGCAATTAAAAAGTTCTACAATAGGACTTGTTACATTGGATGAAATGAAAGCTAAACAAGAGCACATAGTCCAAGAAAGAGAGAAAAAGCTTGCCCAAAAAAAGGCTGAAAAAGAAAAGGAGAGACAAAAAGAAATAGAAGCTAAACAAGCTCAAAAGAATAAACAAAAAAGACAGGTAAATATATAATTTATATTTTCATATACATATTTTGCCATGTATTTAACCATGAACATGTCTCTTATTACAGATACAAGCTCTATCGTTTGATATAAATGAAGAGGAAGATGATGATGAAAACCAAAAGCCTGAAGTTGATTGGAAGGAAAAATCTGAAGTGGTAAGTCAAGATCATTGGGCTCAGATCTATTAATTATTCTATGACTATTAGTCTAGCTTTCACCAAAAATTTAAATACAAACTTAAACTGTGTAATCATATTATAAGTTAATAATTCAGCCTTGCCCACAAGTTCAGTCTATATAGACTTTAATACCTTATTATATATGTTTTCTTTTCACTAGCTTGTGAAGAAAATACGAAAGAATCCAGATGTTGATACCTCATTTTTGCCTGACAGAGAAAGAGAAGAGGCTGACCTTAAGCTTAGAGAAGAACTTCGTTTAGAATGGGTTATGACTCAAGCCAGTCTCAAAGATGAACCAATAACTGTTACATTCAGTTATTGGGATGGATCTGGACATAGGCGGAATGTTACATTAAAAAAAGGTTTGTCACTAGTTCCATTACCAACTGCATTCATTTGGTACAATGCATATATTATATTCTTACGGTATGATGTACAACTTCTGCTAGTTGTAGTATGTATATTTTATAATATTTTATAGAAATATTTTTGTAGGAAATTCAATATATCAATTTTTACAAAGATGTCTAGACACTCTGAGGCCAGAGTTTAGTGAACTTAAAACAGTATCAGCTGATCAACTTATGTATGTGAAAGAAGATTTAATTTTGCCACACCACTACACATTTTATGACTTTATTGTTACGAAGGTGAGCAATATTCATTATAATACATAAATTATTTAATATTTCTTGTTTCCATCTATAAAACTAGACCTTTTTGAATGGCATATAAGTTCAAATTGACTTTTAAGTGTTATTACGAAATTATTATATTGGATAAATGCTGTTTTGAGACTTACAGATAATTTTTTAAATTGTTCTCTGCATAAGGATAATTTTTATTCTTATACTTCGGGGAATACTCTAAAAAAGAATTAGGAAATTACTTTAATTAATCTTAGTGGATAGTGGTCAGAGATTGAACATTTAAGATTGTATGTACTATTAATGCTGATTCGTAAATTGTACAATACATAAATAAAATATATTTTGGGTTAGTCTACTCATGATATTTAGGGATATGAAAAATATGTTAATGGATTCTCAGAAATACCTTATTGTATGCATAAAATTTTATAAAAATCATTAATTCGGCAGTAACCACAGACAACATACCATACCGACAAATCTACCCATATAATAGATACCCAGCAATTATTGTGTTTATGCCATCTCTTAACTTCAATTAAAAAAAATTTAAAATCTGCCCAGCCATTCTCATGTGTGATTGAGTCTAACACATAGCAATTGATGTTTATATATGTATATAGATATCAGATAAATCAAATTTTTCAGGCAAGAGGTAAAAGTGGACCGTTATTTCAATTTGATGCATCTGATGATATTAGACTCATGAATGATGCTACTCAAGAGAAACAAGATTCTCATGCAGGAAAAGTCTTATTAAGGTAATTAAAAATGAAAACACATTAATAATAATTTAAGTTTTTAATAAGTAATTAATTTATAATATGTGCTTTAAGGTCATGGTATGAAAGAAATAAACACATATTTCCTGCATCCAGATGGGAACCATATGACCCTACAAAGACTTATTCTAAGTACACTATTAAAGGAAAATAAACTGTTTACAAACAAATGTTTTTTTAAATTAATTTAGTAAGTATTTTTAAATATTTTAAATTATTTATTTTATCATAGCATACTGTTTATTATACATATCTATTTATTTTATTCAAGGGAATAAAAGCAAAGTGTGATTTGGGAAAACTCACACATACTCTCACTTTTCTAATGTCATTAAATGATGTTGAAACAATCTTCTATACAGCTTAATTTTTATGATAATATATCTCTTGTGGGCTCATCCATTGTTTACTACATTTCTCCCTACCTAGGGCCTATTGAGGCCAAAAAATTACTTACAAAAAATATTTAATAAAACAAGTCTAATAAAAACTACATATTCTATTTTTTTTAAAATGGATATGTATGTATATATTACAAAAGACAAAAAAGTATCTGTAAAATTGACAATACCTACATTATAAATAAAGCCGAAATCTAAAGTTAATAAATATAGTTGTATTAAATTAAATATATATAATCTTAAAGAAATTTACAAACAATAATTACACTATGATAGACATTCAACATAATTCTTCAACTGTTGCAGACGTCTTTGTTCAAATTTATGAAGAAATTGTTTTTGTCTTTCGTTATTAGGCTCAATTACTAGTTGAGATGGAGCATGCCTTTGAAAATGTATTATAGCAACTAATAGATTCCAGACGGTAAACTCGGGCCACAATGCATCAGAAAAATAAAGAACAGTATTGGTTGTCTAAAAAGAAATATGATTAAGATTGTTTTATATAATAATGTACAAAATTAAATAATTTATTTTTAAAACTAGACAAAACAGTCTACATATGTCAACTTGTAATGTAAACAAAAAAAAAAACAAAAATTGGCTGAAACCTATTTTAAATAATAGATATATTACCTGCCACAGCATAAAATCTGATAATCGGACTTCTCCAGATGTTCTAATAAGAAGTTCTGGTGGCCCGAGATCTAATGTCTGTGATACCAAGTCCTCACTAATATCATCTAATAATATATCCTTTTTTGAAACTCCCTCTATAATATGTGTTGCAGCTCTGCTGATTTCATCTCGACCTAGAGTAATTCCATTTTTAAATGTAAGTAATATTGAGATGAAAGTCTTTTTGTTTTATGTTTAAATTAATGTGGCCAGAGATATTAATCTTATTCTATACTGGTAATGTTTAACCTCTCGTTTGTATATAAAAAATATGAACTATTTATTGAACCTTTCAAACTTTTTCATTATGTTACATAATCCCTTAATTGTTTACCTGTATAAGCATATGCAATGTTTAGCCTTAGCTTATTGTTGTGCTGGGTCGCTAACATCGCCTGTGATACTATTTTACGTAAATCAGGAGGCAGAAGAGACATTTTTCCAGCTACATGGATTCTTACTCCCCATTCATTGATCTGAACCCTATAAATGAAATTAGTATATATGAACTCCAGGCCCAATATAGCAGGGAAATGTTTAGTCCAGAGACCAGGGTATATGAAGGGTGATAAATTAATAAAATACAATTTACTTACATGGAATCCAGTAACCTCTGAAACTTATCTCTGGCCAAATCCATAAGAGCAATAACTTCTTCATCACTTCTTTTAAAGTTTTCAATGCTAAATGCATAAACTGTCACTTCAGGTATACCTAAGTCAAGGCACCACTGAAAATATGGAATGGATAGCTTAATTGAAACATTAAGTAAAAAATCTTATCTACAAATTAAAATAAATATTTAAAAACTTAAAACAAAACTCATAATATTTAAAAACCAATCATAATCTAGGTTAATTTTCTTCTTTATAAATAATAGATATATTATGAGTTTATACCTACTTGATTTGAGATAAACTGTCTATCCCATATCATTATTAAATAACTAAAATATGTGGTTTATTATAGTTTACTTTTGAGAAATAAGTGAGTAACAATAAATTAAAAATGAGTATCAAGTAAGATCTCATTTTACAAACATTGATTATATTTTAGTTCTCCTACCAGAACTCAGTTTGTGAAAAGTGAAGTTTGTTCCTGATATATTAAAAAAAATTAGCAGGTTAGGAATGTAATTATTACTTTTCAATCAAAAAATAATCTTGCCTTCAATGTTTCTGAAAGCTTATCAAACCCCCTTGAATGACCATCACTTGTCCTCACATTCAGTTTTTTAGCATATCGACGGTTTCCATCCATTATAAATGCTATATGCTGCGGAACTCGTCCTGTTTTTACAATTTTTATACAAAACAATTGGAAAAACGAAACACAATTTTCATTCACCCAATCCGACATATTATAGAGATTTCCAAGGTGCAACAAAAAAAGTGTATATTTTATACAAATAAATATCTTCAACTACTATCTTTTGACAGATAGTTTCTTTTTTAATAAAGTAGCCTATGTACTCATTCTTATTCATTTAACTTTATCGTATTCGTGTTTTACGTTCTGTGATAAAACTGTACATTTTTTTTAGCTATTGTGATAGGATTATACGAATTGTGTAATACGTCCCTGGGTCTCCGTACTGTACACTGACTCGTATTTTTTCCACCACGACTTAGAGCTCCCCACTATAGCCCAATGGATGAAACTAACGAGTAAGCACTACTTCGCCAGCGCCGAACACCACCCAAATCCAGTCGTCCGCCACAGCGCTGATTACACACTCCTTGCCTATTCAAACACAAACGGAGACCCAGGGACGTATTACACGATCCGGATGATCCTATCACAATAGCTAACAACAAGTTGATAGCCTCCCGAGATGATAATAACATAATTTCAGATGGTAGGGTTTTGTGTAGGGACCACCATAACAATCTCCTCCGTTGGATGCGGAGGCAAGGACCTACCTACGTCGCCAGACTCACCCCGGTGAGGTTTCGAACGCCTGCTCAGGCGGACAATGCCTCCTCGAAGGTCCAAGCCGAGGTTCGTGTCTCGTAGGAGACGCTCTTGTGCTAGACGCGGCTAAAAATCAATTCACGGCGACCCCGTTGCGCACCAAAAGACCGTGTGAAGCTATGATGGCTGTATAGCCGGCAGCAAATAGCCTTTCCAAAAAAAAAAATTATATATATATCTCTGATCATAATATTTTAGCATGATTGTCTGTTGTTTTTAATGTCAATATCAGCATGCCGAGTACCGACACTTGCAAAAGTGTAACCGTTAGTCACAAAAGCCAACAAAATAGGATAGGTACTTTATAAAAATTTGAGATTTCGTTGTTATACCATATTTAATAAGCTTTTTTTATAAAGTTTGGGAATTGGTGGTTATACATTATTTACCTAGCCTATATAATAAAATGGATGAAACGATAATTTTTCCCTCGCCAACTTGGTTCCAATCTACAGTTTTAAGTGTAAGTTCCGATGGTTGGCTTATATATGGTGGGCCTAATAAAGGTCTATGTATTTCTAGACCTTTTAGTAACTCTGAATGTAAAGATCGGGGCTATCAGACACAAATTATTAATAGAGCACATGGAGAAAGGTAAGTGTTATAATAAAATATTATTTGCTTAAATATAATCATAATATTATCACATATATATTAGAATTCACTTTTGGTCAAGAGCTTTCTTAAATGTGCTCTTAGTAAGTGTATGATAATTGAACATGCCCTATATTTATTATTGTATGTTTCAACTTACATACTACTATTTATTTTATTTTATGGTTTACAGAATAGTTAGTGTTGATATATCACCTGAATGGCCTAAAAAGAGAACAATTATTGCTGGTAGTGCAGATGGTGTTGTAAAGCAATGGTCATTTACTGAAGTGAATAAGTTTCTCAAGGTAAAACTGGACCATAGCCATGACTTGCATCACAATGATAATGAGGTAATGCTATAATATAAATTGTTATTATTCTAGTCCACTTATATGATGGTCAATGCCAGTAGTCCTACAGATTTGGTTAAATGAATATACATAAATATTAAATAATATTTTGTATTAACTATTAACTGGGAAGTACTTGGCATTATTATAACACATATATTTTTAATAACAGGAAATTATTGGAGTTGGTTACTCTACTGAAACATTTGTCATAACAATTGGCAATTTTGGTAATATTGTAAAATGGGATATCACATCAAATGTAGTAAAAAGTTATGATAAGTTGTTCAAAAATTTCAAGCCAACTTGTATGGCATGTTCTCCACATCTTCCACTTGTTGTGGCCATGGGCACTAAACAGGGTATTATTTTTGTTTTGGATTTGACTGGTAAGTGTTGTCTATTTAACTATATTAATTATATTAAACAAACTTCTTATATTTTTTATCATTAGTGTTAATCTAAAAATATTTTTAGTGCTATTCTCACTATTTTGGCTTATAATTGGCCAAAAAATCCACATTTACAATGTTTGTGATTTCTAAGTGCCTATTTCAGTTAATTTATATATGTGGAATAAAAATTAATATACAGTGTAAACTCTGTATAATGACACTGATTGTGTATTTTTTGGCGTTCTAGAGAGTTGTCATTAAGTGGAGAGAAAAAATTCCGAATTAGAAAAAGAATATATTTATTTCAGACTAGTGTTAGTAGGTTAAGTACATAAAAAAGAATCGTATTTAAACGTTGTTGCGTAGTATAGTCTCGTTATTTTCTTTTGCTGAACCAGTAATTTTTTTGTATTTTTTACTTATTTTATTTATCTATATCTTGCGATATTGACGCATCATGGTGATAAAAGAAGTAATATGTATTCCAATAATTTAGCTGCTTTCAGAGCTTCTTTAATGCTCGAAGGGTCGGGCGCATCCGTTTTATGTTCCTGATATCTTTGTTCCTGATCCTCAGTAACTAGTGCCAAACTAAATACAAGATATCTTTGAGTCAAACCATTGTAAGCAGGCATTCATCTACTTCAATGTAGGTTTGAGGATTCAGTATACACGATGTCGACAATCGAGTTTATTGCGGGCTAGGGTAATCAAGTGACAAAAGACCGCACACAGCTGCGTAATTTTGACTAATTTTAGCAACTTAAAAAGTGCTTTTTTACTCAATTGTAGTTGTTATTGACAATGGCTGTAATGATATGTAGACTGTATAGAACAAATAAAAAATAAATAAATAAATAAAACCAATAAAAGTCAATTTATTTCGACACTTTAGCGAGTTTGTCGTTAAATCGACGGACATTACATGGATTTTCACTGTACTTAATTCTAATATTCTTTTTAGATAAAGGGAAGGTGCTATATAAAGTTAGAGGACAGAATGAAGAAACTATAAGTGTGTCCTGGTGTCCACAATATGAAGTTATTGTAGAAAAATCTCTAGATACTGTTGAGGTGAAGTCCCATTTAGCCGATAGATTATCAAACATAAAAATAGAAGGTGCAGAAGAAGAGATATTAATCAAGTCGGGGTTGACAAAAGATTTACCTAATGATAGTTTTGATTCGTCAATTGTGCAAGAAGATGATATGTTTGATATTTATAAAGATCATGAAGACAATGAATTTGGTCACAAAAAATATAAACCAGAAGTAATACGAGATAAGGTGGAAGAAAATAAAGGCGAAGCTAATGATAACTTTTTAGCAGAATGCTTAAAGTTGAAAGAAGAATTATTGCAAAGGAAAAGTCAGTCTGAAGAATCAATAGAAAGTCTTGTTGATGCTTTTAATAAAACACATGTAAGTAAAGGAGATGAGACTGAAATTAGAAAATCAACATGTGAAGAAAATTCTAAAGATCAGGTGGAAGGTTCTAGTTCTCATATTCATAAACATCTTTTAGCTTCTATTGGAAAATTGGGGTAAGAAATTATTTATAGCAATAAATTAATAGCAAATCATTGTAGCTTATGGTATGTAGGGTACCCAATGATGTCAAAAGTATTATTTGTGCTGTTTTCAATTTAAAGATAACATGAAATAGTATAACAATTGTAATAAAAATTTTCATTAAATTAACTCAATTTTGTTTTCAGAAGATTAGCATTTAAGTAAATTTATATGTTATATAACATTTATGTCAAAATGTCCTATTCAGGAGCGTTAGAATTTGGTCGAAATCTGGTAAATTGGTTGGCAGTTGTTTGTGTAGTGGTCACAGTAGAAACTTTAAATTGAAATCACCAATGTGGGCGACATTGCTATGGTATAGATCTGATGTACTCCTCATTGGAAGCGGAAAGAGTGAGTTAGTTCAATGTAATCCTCTTCAATTAGACAGGTAATTGTTAATTAATTATAACATTTTTGTATTTAGAATGTCTGAAAGGGTAGAGATATTAGTGGGTACTTAAAAGTAAAATCAAATTGATGTTTCCTATTCAATATGATTTGAGGCATCTAAGTTTTGTCATTTTTTGAATTCTAATCCAGAAAAATATACATTCACTGTCAGAAGTGTGAGTTTTATTAACCCATAGTTTTGTTTAATTCAAATGTTTAGGCATTTATAACTATTAACTTAGCGCACTATTAACAAGCAAGCGCTAATTTAAATTAAATTCATGTTTTGTTGATGTTTCAGAAAAATAGAATAATATTATGTATAAATCATTAGATAAATAATTTCACAAAGTACCAAAAACAGATATGGCTATTTATATTATACTATACTTTTTTTTATCACAAATATTTATTTTAACTTATTTAGAGATATAAAAGATCAGACCATTAATTTAATATCTGTACTTTTTACAGTAAGAATAAGCTTAATTGGAAAGTGGAACATACGTTCCATAAACGTGGACTATTCTCTATCGCAACAAATGCACCAAGAAAACAATTGCCGGTTAAACAGCCTCCACAAAAGTATAAATCTGTAGACAATGGACCTAAACAAGAAGATTGGATTGTTTGGACAGTTTCTCAAGACAGGAGCTTGATATGTTATTCATTGGAAAATAATAAATGTATATCACAGTATACTACTTGTGGTGGATACATTTATATGATTGATCCCTGTCCATATGATGCAAGACAGTAAGTATTGCTTGACTTGAAACTAACCTAGAAGAAACAAAAATTATGGCTAAATTATATTGACTTTAAAGTTTAAATATTGTTGTTATTGTTTGAAAATAGAACAAATTACCTCAGTCCCTTTACTAAATAAATGCACCGTTTCTTTTCATAATTAATAGTTAATTTTCTTGATTCACAAAAATATTCAGAATTACTTATATTTATTACAAATGACGGTATCTAAACCAGGTATGCCATTAGTGTGGGAGACGGGACTGTACGTGTTTGGGAGACTGATATTCCTGAAAATGGTAGTACCAAGCTATCAAACGGTATTAGTTGTACATATTGGCAAAACGTTCTTGGAAAAGTACTGGCCGTGGCCTGGCATCCAACTGTAGAGGGTCTTTTAGCTTTCTCTACCGCTGAATCTCGGGTAATAATTTAAAAATAATACTTTTTTCTGCGGTGCATGTTATATGTTTTTAATACTTTTAAACCGTAACTAAAATTTAAACAAATAAAACAGAATTTGATATATTTTGTTTTGTAGTATTTTTATAAGGTAAGAGAACAGCGCCGCCCATGAACAACTGCGCCACAGTCCGCGTATTGGTTATGTTGCCGGCTTTTTACGCCATTTAAGCGGCATTTTTAAGTGACTCAGCGAAACCTAGTGCAAGAACCGTTTCACGTTTAGTATTCTGTGAGTCGTTGGCATCACTTCCGACGAGCCGGCCCAATTAGTGCGTCAGCATATGCTTCAGCATGGCTCTCCCACAGATGAAAAATAGTAAAGCACAATTAACATGTTTATTTACATGGGAGGTGAAAAGATTTCAAATTTTTTAAATACACTAAATTGTGCCATTACTCGCCCGTCTCTTATTCGGATGTGTTACAGGTAGGTCTTATAAACACAACTGGTAAAAATGATAAGCCAGCTCGTCTCCTCTTTCCGGCGGGGCGTGGGGCCGTCTATTCCATGAGCTGGGGGCGAGGGGATAATTTATACGCGTGTGGCGGTGGTGATCTTCTCATGTACTCCACGAAGAAAACTGATGATAGTAAGTAATAAAGGAAATCTATGCGAGTATTAAACTATACAGTGATTTATATTATTTATATCGCCTTTTTAACCTTATGTTACTGTTTTGCAGATCCTCTACAAATACCAGTAGAAGTGGAAGGACAGAAATGGAGTCTCAGTGCCGTTCTGTTCAGCCCGCGTGGACTGCTTGTGGGAAGCACGGCCGGTGGAATTGCTATGTTGGATTTAGTTACATACGAAACAGTTTCTGCTGCTTTTATCTTCAGGTGACTAGTACTCTAGCCTATGTACAGTTCAATCTTTACTTAACCAATTGCCACATATCACGATGAGCTTAGAATGAATTCAATCATATGTAATAATCATAAATTTGGACGTGTTTAATTATAGTAAAGTGATCCACAAGATTGATTGGCATCCGCAGCAAATATCTACCTCCAACGAAGAGTCTCCTCTTAAGAATCTCATCGCGGTCAGTTCCTTTGACAAGCAGTACGCAATCGCGATACTAAACTATGAAGGCGAAGGAGGTAATTGACTGTTTAGTCATAAATTATGTTTAGTATTATAAAAATAAACTATTTATATTCCTAGCGTTCCAGTAGACATTACACTTATAAAATCATACATTTTGAGAGCCTCGTAGTTAAATAGCTTTTTTTCGCCGCTTTAGAGGCATTTTTAAGGGTTTCCAGTATCCTCACTCACTCAGTGAAACAGTACAAGTACTTCGGACGAGCCGGCCCATATGCTTCAGCATGGCTTTCCCACGGGTGTATTAAGACACTTGCCTGGCCACTGTCTAGCCCTTCCAGAGACCGAATAAATTATAAATTAAATTATAATTTATAATTGTCTGGATCGGGATGCGAACCCGACACCTCTCGCTTCATAGTAGACCTATTAAACCACTTAGCTATGAGGCTCTCAAAAATTATTTGTAATTATTTGTGTTTACAGACAGTATTAAATTAGGAACGTGGAAGATGCTAACGGGACACAAAGGTCCGGTATATCAAATTGCATGGAACCCTCACATTGACCACTATCTACTATCCTCATCAGAAGATTCAACTGTTCGAGTAAGCATATTTAATTCGACATTTTCGACATCGTCCAGCATTTAAGACAGATATCTTTGTTTTTCATTATTACACGCTTTTAATGTGTAACATTCGTTGCGAGTAAAATTTTCAATTTCAGGTGTGGGACGTAGTTCAAGGTACATGCACTCATATATTTGGTGGTCATACGACCAAGTCCATGAGCGTAGCGTGGACCTCCTTCCCTGAGCTTCCTACTACAGTACTATCTGGAGGAGGAGATTTTTCATTACGTTTGTGGGACATTCGGGACTATGTCGCCGATTCTTATGAAGGTAACTTTATTTATACTAAGATTATAAGAAAAATAGGTTTTTTTATATAGTATAGCGGACATCGGAGCAGATAGGTCTATGTGGTATGAGAACACTGCCGCACATGAACATTCTGATAAAATCTTTTTTATT
>DWCF01002499.1:0-23698 GCA_018230265.1 Delias oraia | reverse complement strand
CCGGTGAAGTGTCCTTTAGTCGCCTCTTACGATATCCCATTAGGAAGACTGGGAGTGGTACTATTCTGATCCGGTAATTACACGAATTATATAACGTAATATTCCTAATAAAACACTATTTAATAAATGTTTTTATTAAAACTATGGCGAACGAGGAATAGGGTCATCTAGGATAAGCGGTCCTCTGCCAGTGGACACTTTTTAGGGATAGATACGCTCTTATCAGTGATATGTGGTAATCCGATCAGTGGTGTACAATACATCTCTGGAAACTAGGAAGGTCGCATATGACAAATATGAACCCATACCTCACCTTCAATTGAAATAGAACCTTGTATTATTATTCAGTTACGTCACAAGTTAACAAATCTATTATTTAGCGGCCTTCGAACAAACAAACAAACTGATCTTTTATTATGTTAAAAACGGTAAATCAGATTGTGTTTACAATGAGTGCGCTAAATGACTCAACTGATATGCCTTTTAAAGATTATTACAATTGCGATTATAAAGTCATCATATTTATATTTATTATTACACGTGTGATATCTACTCCAAAGATTATAAAATATATGAATATTATAAATATTTAAGTCATACACTTCAAAATGGGTTTAATAATATAATTTTTTCACCAGTAACACGGTGAAAATATTACAACAGTTTTATTGGGATATTTGATCACATCACATTTTACTGAATCGTATTACTTTCCTACAATTGTGCACATCGCCGAACTGTTTCTTGCTTAAAATGCCACCAATTTTTTGATATAAATTTTTATAAAAAATACAGAACATGACGCGTTCATTGTTGCGATGGCGCCATAAACCTCACAATATATTTATTTGTGCATAGTTTAATGTAATGTTAAAATTAAGTTCATTGTTAAAAATTTACACAGATTCTCTTAGTTCCATTGATTGTTTGGATATATATTGTGTTATTTGATACATATGTAAGCATAACTAAGAACTTTAACTAAATTCAGGATGTAGAAATAATTGTAGAATGGGAGAAACATGCTGAAGCATATGCTGACGCACTAATTAGGCTGGCTCTTCCGATTTGATACCACGGTCTAAGAATACTCAGCATAAACGGTAGTTATACTTGAAACGGTGCGTCTACTGTGTTTCGCTGAGTGAGTGCGGATTTCGGACGCCATTAAAATGCCGTTTAAGTAGCGGTAAAAGTGGGCAACACAACCTTATCATACCATATAGAAGGCCCTCCTGCTCCGTTGTCCGCTATAACTTAAAAAAAACAACATTTCGTTCATAGACCACTCAGCACTAAAGGCTAAGCGCGGCAAAATTCAGATTTTATTATCAATTTCTTTGCATATGTATTATTTCTAATGTTTAATATATCTATACACTATTTATTAATAACACCTTTACTAAAAGAACATAAAATCACACTTCCTTATATAGTTGTATGCATTCATATATCGTGTCGGATTTAATTAAAGGTGTGGTCTACATCGCTTGTAACGTGATCTAGGAAGTTTTATTACGATTAGAATATTGACATGATTGATTTCCATGAAAGTTTCTCGCTTTTTTGACTTCCTATATGTCTTATGTATTTAAGTTTTACAGTTTTTCATTATTTTCAATTAAAATGGTTGTCTCTTGATTAAATTATTTAATATAGTACAGGTTCATTTCAATTATAATTATATTTTTTTCCTGTTTTTATCTTAAATTATTTCAATATTAATTCCCTATTATTTTAATTTAATATTCAATATGGATTTTTTGTTGTAAAATAGAGGGAGTTTACATTTATGAATGAGATTGATTCTTATCAAAAATTATTATGAAGTTAGATTAGTTTTAATTTTAAGTTGTTTAATGGTTGTGTTGCTGGCACTTTACGCCGCTAAAGCGGTATAACTTAGTATGTCCCGGGTCACTTCACTTATTTACTGAATAAAACACAATAATATATATAATTTAAACAAATACATATAGGACATTTAAATGTTAATATTTAAGTTCAGGATATAAATGAATATGCAATTTAGAAAAGGACATATCTCAGAAATTTATATCAAAGTTATCATGGAAATATTAATGTGTCTGTAGAGATTTATTATGCCCCAAAATATAACTCAAAAATAATTTTACTAAATACTATATGTACATACATAAAAAGAAAATATTTTTTTAATTCCGGGAAAGCTTAATTATTCAGATGTGCCCATTCAGAAATTGCATATTCAAATATAAACTTGATTTTCTTTCTCTAAAAATAAAGTTTTGTTAATTGAGTAGGTAGGTTTAATAGCATTCTCTTGAATTAAGCTAACTGTCATCTTACCCGAAAATAAAGAAATGACAGTAAAAGTACTTATATTACAAACACCACTGATTAGAACAAAAAAAAATCGATTATATGTACATAAGTTAATGACGAGAAAGTTAAATCTACATCATTTTTATTCTTCATTAAATTTTTATTTAATATTATTTGATATCATTCTTAACATATTTTATTTTATAATTTATTCGGTCTCTGTAAGGGCTTGACAGTGTCCGGGCGCGTGTCTTAATACTGTCGCACCCGTGGGAGAGCCATGTTGAAGCATACGCTGACGCACAAATTGGGTCGGCTCGTCCGAATTATGCGCTTACAGAATAATCAATGTGAAATGTCATTTGTACTTGATATGGCGCTTCTACTATGTTTCGCTGAGTGAGTGCTCTATCGAAGGCTCTTAAAAATGCCGCTTTAGGGGCGTGTAAAGCCGACAACACAACAAATCCGCGGACTGTCGCGCGGTTTTCCATGGACGGCGGTGTTCTCCAGTCATGTAGAAAACTTGCCTCCTCTGTTGTCCGCTATACTATAAAAAAGTAGAAACAATATATTATTCTTTTTATCAGCTTAATTTATGCGCGTTTTTTATTTAATTTATACCGCGTGTGTTCTCAAGCGTGCGTTATATATAGAAATCATTTTTTAACAAAAACACGAACAGCAAATATTTTTTACCGTAGCGAGCCAAATATGGCGTTATTTTTTGTGAAGGCAAACCAGTTAGAAGTTAAATGCTTGTACTAAAAACATACTTTTTTCTTACAAGTACGGCTAGAACACATGCTTGGACCCTTCTCTGCAAGGTATTGATAAAAAAGAAATATATTGTATGGCGTGCAAATGGCCAAGGGAGTCTAATGATGGTAAGACATCACTGCCATCCTTGCCGGCTTTGCCGCAATACGGGCCTTTAGTTGTATTTGCTCGCGCTGGTATTCTGTGAGTCCGTGGTATTATTCCGTACGAACCGGTCTTATTAGTTTAATTATTTCTTATCATTATAAACAACTACGATCGACCATCCAAATTTGTATTGGTAGTGTTTAAAATTTTCAAATTATAATAAAAAGTTTCACGTAAGTCGGAACCGGTAGGACGCGTAGTTACCAGTCAGGATGAAGTCCGGCGGTTTCACTATTATACACAAAACCATAGTTAAATATTATTTTTTGAGAAAAATATTCCAGTCGGCTTTTATTCAGTTTTAGCTCGTTACGAATAATTGGTGGTGGTGATTAATGGTTGAGGAAAACCTAGAAAAAGCAGTTCGCCGTTGATGTATTGCCTTCAATTCAATAGATTGCGGGTGCGTTGCCGGTTTGTAATAAAGAATACGCAATGCCCAGTTGTCTTAATAGACAATTAGCGGTAGTGGAACGACGTTGAAGATCGAGTGTTGGAAATCCTAATAGTTTTTAGTTAGCATAAAAGTGATCATAGCGAATGAGCAGTGAATATCGATTGGGCACACTATCACCGCGTTACCCTGGCACAGATACAATACGGATATTGCATTACCGCAATCCCGCACTAGCCTGTGCGAGCTTCGTTTGATAGGCCACAGAATATGTAACGATTACAAATAGGCGGAAACTGCAGTTCATTTCCATTACTAAACTTCCTCTTTTTATGGTATATCGGACAAAGGAGCAGGTTGGTCTCTTTTGTGCTAAGAAAACGCTGCCGCCCATAGACAACGGTGCCACAGTCGGCGCAACGGTTGTGTTGCTGGCTTTTTACACAGCTCAAGCCTAATTGTCCGGATCGGGATTTGAACCCGATAGCTCTCGCTTCTTGGTAGACTTATAAAATCACTTAGTAGGAGGCTCTATTTGAAACAATTTCTTTAATACTCTGTAACTCTCTTGCTCATGTGCATTTGTTCCTGCAAAAACGAGAGAAAAGATCTAATTGAAGCGGTTTTGAGGCTATGTAATCTATGACTAGAACACAAATTTAATTAAAATAATAATTTAAACAATTACATATTTAAATAAACCTGTACTTATACTAAATCATTTAATATCATGTAACTTTTACTAAATCATTCAACTAAGACATCACAATTTTAAGTGATATTCTTCTACTTTTATTATCTTCATTGATAGATGTGTGTAGAATTACTTATAACAAGTAGTGTAGCAGGATATGAATTCCAGGACCGGAGGTAATTTACGTAGTCGAGTGAACCACCATATCCATGTCGGTGTAAAGGTCCATCGCGTGTTTTGACGATAAGTAAAATATGAATTTTAATGTCATTCGATTGAACAATTTAATTTTATAGTCTTGTTTAAAAATATTGTATATTCTCGGCCTCCATTGCTGCCAAACAGTAAGATTTTTATTTCGTTGACCTGAAGCGATACCAATTATTTTTATTATAAAGCCGACAACAGTACAGGCGAGTCCTGTTGGGAAGCCGCTCACAAATAACTGCGCCACCATCCGCGCTTAAATTGTGCTACCGACTTTTTACCTATGGTTCTCTTGTATCCTGTCTGATGGGTATCTAGTATACTTATTCACTCTAAACACACTACTGTTTCACGAGGCTATTCAAATACCGGTCACTGCTAAGCCGTTTCAAAGAAATAATAAATATATATTCTAAACAGATCAGGATGGAACTCGGTTCCCATGACTTCATAGTATTTCCGATAACGATCCGATATCCTCAAGCACTACCGAAACACAGAACAATTTCACACTGTGTATTCTGTGAGCCCGTGCTATCATATCAGACGAGCCGACCCAATGGCTGGCACATGGGTGCGACAGAATAAGACACTCGGCCGGCCACTGTCAAGCACTTCCAGACACCGAATAAATTGTAAGTCAACTCTCGCTTTTAAAACCATTAAGCTACGCGGCTCTCAAATTATTACCACATATGTGGTGATGGTATGTAGATTATTATTAAATTTAACAAGAATTATTAGCGTTTAGTATTCAGCGCTTGTCAAGGCATTTGAAATGACAAGTAGCCATTATTATCTATGGTAAGTTCAACATGAGCGAGTGGCTCTCCTTTGTCATAGAACAATAGGATTTGATATACCTCTGTAGTCTATAGGCTATGTCAATTACAACGGATTGGAACGGGCCTCTGTAGCTATGATTGCTGGAGGTAAATTGATTCTGTGTCACTACTACTGTAAGTCATTCTGAAATGCGTTAAAATCGCTTTCGCTAAGTTTCTAGTATTATAATATATGAGAGCCTCGTAGCTTAATGGACTTAAAAAAATGTACCACGACGCCAGAGGTATCCGATTCGAATCCCGGTCCGGACATTTAATTTATTCGATCTCTCGAAGGGCTTGACTGTGGCCGGGCGAGTGTCTAATACTGTCGTACCCGTGGGAGAGCCATGCTGATTCACTAATTAGGCCGGCTCGTCCAAAGTATTACCACAGGCTCACAGGCTACTCAGTACGAAACAGTACTTGTACTGTGTTTCGATAGTGAGTGAGGATATCGGAGGCCCTTATAAGTGCCCTTTAAGCGACATAAGAAGCCGGCAACACAACCAATGCGCAGACTGTGGTGCGGTGTTCATGGGCGACGGTAAACCACCTGCTCCGTTGTCCGCTATAAAATAAAAATAATTAATTGAAAAATTCAGTTATTTATTGTATATCGAGCATCGGAACGAGCGGGTCTCACATATATATAGCGGGCGCCATAATACAAGCTTTAGTTAGGTTACCGGCTTCTTATATCGCTTGACGGTGTATTCAAAAAATAAATTAAAATAAATAAAATAAAAAATAAAACAATTAATTCACAAAACGGGTGTCCGGTATCCTCACATCCACTAGTACTGCTTCAGCGCTCTCGAAGTATTTTGTGAGGCCGTGGTATACATTTGGACGTTCCGATATAATGCCTTAAGTAGTTTCAAAAGGTGTTACAAAATCTTTAATTAAAAGATTATGCAAAATTTAATGGAATGTCGTCGAAAATTATAATTCGTAATATATGTACGCAATGTAAATTGTATGCTTATTTTATAATGTGCTTTAAACAGTCATAAACAAACCCTGTCAATTTACAAATGTTTTTTAGTGATGTCTCTTTCTTGCCCTCGATTTTCGTGTTCTTTTTTTATAGTATAGCGGACAACGGAGCAGGAGTACTATATATGGTAAGACATCACCGCCCATTGACTACCGCGCCACAGTCCGCGCATTGGTTGTTTTGACTTTTATACCACTTAAGCGGAATTTTTAAGGGCCTCCGGTATCCTCACTCACTCAGTGATAAATAGTAAAAGGACCGTTTCAAGCTACCGTTTCACAAGTATTCTGTGAGCCCGTGGTATCACCACGGACGAGTTGGTGCGCCAGAATTTTATTGTGTTTGTGTGGAGGGCGCTGAAAACTGACTTTCAACTTTGTTATTTTTTATTCAAATTTGAAAAATTCTGTGTTAGATATCAGTTGAAAGGCAACACATACTTTGTCTTTTGTTATGCTTAGCATAAATTTTGGGATGCTTATTTTTTTTTAGAATGATTTCTCGCTGTGACGTTGCTGACGGTGCTGACGTTTACTTATTATTTTGAGATGCTTATTTGTTTTAAAATTAATAATAATTTTAAAACATCGATATTCCATCCCACCGCTAGTACGTTGCGTAATGGAGGCATATCTTATCCACACAGCATCCGATCGCCCACACATCGAAATATAAATGCTTGCCAATCCCTTCGGTTATTTTTCAGCATTGTCTTCGTCCTTATTGCGAGTTTAATTTAAAATTATCGACATTTTGACACCACGAAATAACCCCTTAGTGCCTATAACTCGGAATGTTTATTCAGTTGTATGATGGTAGTTTAAATTAATAAGTTGTATGAATTTTTATATAGACGAGAGATTTAGCAAGGAATTAAGGATATATCTAAAAAAAAATGGTTTTACGGTTATGGTTTCTAGTGTTGTGTAGTCATGTTGAAGCATAAATTAACACGTCCGAAGTGATACCATGGGCTCATAGAATAAGGCGTGAAGTAGTACGTGTTCTGTTTCGCTGAGTGAGTTAGGATATCTGAGAACCGTAAAAGTTATACGGCTCAATCGGTGTCAAAAGCCGACAACAAAATCACAGCGCGGGTTTGTCCTAATCCATAGGTGGCAGTGACCTCTCACTATAGAAGAGACCCACCTGCTCCGTTGTCCGCTAGTGAGTGTGGCTGTGTTTTAGCGTCGTAAAATTATAGCTCTCAAGCGGCTTTAAAAGCCGACAACATAACCACAGTGTGGATTGTTGCACGGGTGTCTGGGCAGTGATTTCTTACCATAGATATTAATCTAGATCGATATATCGATAGAGAATCTGGATTACCAGCCTGCTCAATTCCCAGAAGCTAAAGAAGAAAGTTAAAGTAATAATTAAATGTATAAAATGATTACTGTTTAGTTCCGTAGACTGTATCATTGCGCTCTAAGCGACATTTAACGAGTGCTTTATGATAATGGACCACTGCGAACGACATGATGCAGACCGACTTGCAATTTCACTATAGAGACGAAAGGGCATTTAGGTTGCCTATACTCTGCCAATGAAGGCTAAAAGTATATTTTATACAGGTGAATAATAAGTAAAACTCGTAGCTAAATGGTTTTTTAGGTCTGCCATGAAGTGAGGTATCGACTTCCGGTTCAAATTATAATTTAATTTATAATTTATTCGGTCTCTAGGTCTTGACAGTGGCCGGGTGAGTCTTAATAGTGTCGCACCCGTGAGAGAGCCATGTAGAATCATATGCTGACGCTTTAATTGGGCCGACTCCTCCGAAGTGATACTACGGGCTCACAGAATACTCAGCGTGAAATGGTAGTTGTGCTTGAAACGGTGCTTCTATTGTGTTTCGCTGAGTGAGTAAAGATATCGGATACCCTTAAAAATGCCGTTAAAATGGCGTTGAAAGTCGGCAATACAATCAATGCGCGGACTGTGGCCCGGTTGTCCATGGGCGGAGGTGTTCTCTTACCATATAGGAGACCTACCTATTCCGTTGTCCGCTATACCATAAAAAGATATATAAGACACAAGTATTGCTTAATCGTAATGTTTTGCATATGATTTTACCTGTATGTAAAGTTAATAGAGAAATATTAAAATTCGTAAAAATATTCAAAACGTATTCAATGGGAGTCAAACTAGTAATAACTGCGTGTTTACACAAATAATTTTTATATCCTTTAAACAGTCTTTAACTTTAAAATGACAACTATCTTTTTTACTGTGGACGATATGAAAAATCGAGCGATTTTCCCATAAAACCTACAAATAGAACCTACATTTTTAAATTAGATTTATAATTTGAATGATGATCTACATCGTATGTAATATGATGCGAAATTAAATCTAAATATATTGCGATTTATCTAAAGTAACTTTTTAATAAGAATGGAAATCTCACCTAGAATAAGTTGTCCTCCGTCTATGAACACACAGCTCCTACTGGGCCCCAGGTGCGTTGCCGGCCTTTACGTGTGAATCTTAAATTCTTGAACAGAACGTTCAAGTAATTCCGTACAGTCAGTTGGTTCGTTCAGCCTTCTTAAACTTACCATCAACCCTTTATGACGTAATTACGTAAATAGATGTTGGGAATGGGCCTTGAGCGACATTTAACGAGCCATTTTGATAAGAGAGCGAAGATGGCTCACGATTGTGAAGATGCAGTAATTTTAGGTTACGTACCTTTTATAGACCTTTATAATACGTTTTAGTATATCTCTAGTTATATACGGACAGTATTATAAAGTTTTAATACGCCAAGAGAGTGTAGATATCGTTAAAGGGCTGGCTACGCATCCGTTCCGATTGTTATAGTACACTGATTTTTTTATTGTATATCCGGCAACGAAGCAAACGGGTCTACTATATCTTCGGTTTGGTTGTGTTGATCGCTTTTTATGCCGCTTAAGCGGTATAGCTTACCGGGCCAGCTTTGGCACTACAAGTACTGTTTTATGCTGGTATTTTTTTAGGTGGTGGTATCTTTTTGAACGCTTAAAAATGGGTGAGGGGAGTGATTTTGTGACTGTAAGAATTTGTAATGAAATGTCAAAGTTCAGATTTGTAGAATTTTATCATTAATCGGATAATTCTTGAAAGCTTTTGTTTAAACAGTCTGCCTAGAGATTACAAGAGATTTAAAATATTCACATTTCGCATGAATATTGTGCTGCAGCCCTATCAACCTGGAGTGTTGACGCAGCCCTGTTCGTAATTACGTTTACTGAATATTCAGTGTAATAGGACGGCGGAGGTCAATGGCCGAGCTGCCAAATACACAACAGTGCAGCAGATGTTAACAATGCTGCTAGTTTTTTTAATAAAATCGCCTCTTGGCGAGACGCCAGCCCTATTATTGATGTGCCTACGATAATAGTCTCGGCGCCGGTGACGGGGGAATCGATTCAAATGTATTGACAAACTTCAATGTTGTCTAAAAAAAATAAAAAGAATTGGCTTATAATAGGCAAGAGGAACTACAATAATAGCCTTTTTATCTGCCGAGCGCCAACAGTTGGTGCAAAAGGTTTCTCTGCAGAGAGTTTCTTTTGCTTATAAAGTAAAATTTATAAGATATATCATTCATACTATGTTGTACGAGTATGTATGTTTTTAGAAATTTTTGTGATACAATAATACCTACCTATGTCCTATGTTATCTGGGTGGACAAAGGACGGAATATATACCTTCTCAAATCGTATGTACTATAGTATGTCTAAAAACTAAGTAGTTGAATGAAGTATTTCTAGTTAATTGAACGTTTTCAAAAGAATTGTTTGAATTTTTAATTATCATCACTTGCTCTTAGCCTATAGAGTACGGAAAATAATTGGCACGATCAAAGAGTCTCGCCGTATTCAATATCGGTTCAATGAAACAATCAAATTGTCTAATGGAGTGGCCGTTCGATTCCCATAAGAGTGTCTCTTATTATTTTACAAAATATATTCTTCCGTCAGTTTGACTTTTGTTACATTGTTCTGGTTTTAAGGCATTGTTTTAGTTAAGTAATGTTTAAGATGACAATCATTCTGGATTAGGTGTCCCTTTTGTATTTCCATTTTGTTGGCATGTTCATTTCAGTGCCGCGCCCCATCACTGTGGAATCAGCTGCTTGCAAAGGTATTTCCAAACCAATACGACTTCCGTCAAATAGAGCGTAACTATCCTTAAGAGACCGGATACGCACCCGTGGCCCTGCAAGAGCTGGGTGTATCCTATATGTTAAAAGAACAATACCGCCTATGGACAACCGCACCAAAATCCGCGCATTGGTTGTGTTGGCGGCTTTTTACACCGCTAAAACAGAATTTTTAAAGGCCTCCGATATCATCATTCAGCGAAACACTACAAGTACCATTTCTAGTACAACTACCATTTCACGCTGAGTTTTCTATGAGCCCGTGGTATCAGTTTCGGACGAGCCGGCCCAATTAGTGCGTTGGCATATGCTTCAGCATGGCTCCTCCGTGGGGAATTTTTTTATTATGATAATATTTGTTTGTTTTTCAATTACCATAAAATAATCTATAGTGTTATACGCTGTAGGTTCACTCAACTCCCTGACATTATATTCGTCGGCACGTATCAAAATAAAATAAATTTGAAATACAGTCCGCGTTATTAATATTAAAATATTGCGGTAGATATTTTATTGTATATTTTAATAACAAACCGCTGTCCTTATATATAAGGAAGCAGATGTATTTAATTTTTTCTGGTTTGTCCGTATGTTTGGTGATAATGCATAAATTTAACAGTCAGACAGTCTTGGGTTCGGCGCTGCGCTAAACCACTTTATTATCGAGCGGTTCGTTCGGTACGCCACCTACCGGTTCCAATTATAAACCTTCAACAACACATGAATATCCGATACACTTAAAACACACACTCCTCGTTTTGTAGTTGGATAAAATGTAGCCCAATGTCAATCCAGGATGTGAGCTAACTTCGTACCAAATTTCATTAAAATCTGCCCACCCTGTCGCGAGTTATAAATAGCGTAACTAGCCCTTTGTTTTACATAGATAAATATACAGACAATCATACTATTATGTATCGTTACAGATTAATACTAAGAAACAAAAGATAAATATTATATAATTATAGAATAGAGAATGAATAGACTATGAAAGTCAAAATGCAGAATAAGATTAATCCGTGGGAGAGCCATGTTGAAGCATATGCGGACGCACTAATTGGGCGGCTCGTTGGAAGTCATAGCATGGCACATTTGACGCACAGAATATTCAACGTGAAATGGTAGATGTAGTTGAAACGGTGCTTCTACTGTGTTTCACTAAGTGAGTGAGGATATCGGAGGCCCGTAAAAATGCCGCTTCAGTGGCTTAAAAAACCAGCAACACAACCAATGCGTGGACTATAGGCGGCGGTGATCTCTTCCCATATAGGAGACCCACCTGTTCACCATAAAATACATATATTCGAATATTTTTTGCAATCGATACTTAATTGTGTGACCACGGAGTGGCGGCATTAAATAAAAACGTCGCACGACTCAGTGATGCCGCCGTGCTGTTATCACATCGCCTCCTTTTATCTGTTTACTCGTCTCGTAAAGTTTGCGGGGCGCTTTTAAATTACCAGCGGGCATGTGAGCCGTGACATTGGGGACTGTTTATGATGTCAATGCAATTGTTGGACATGCATTAATCATTATGATAGCGTGTACTTATATGGTGATGGTATTCTCATGCGGTTCCTGGAGCGAATAATTAATTGTTAGTGGAAAGAAAACACGTCAGAGTCTAATAGGCTGTTTTTATTGTATGGCGGGTAATGGAGCAGGCGAGACTTTATGGTAAGAGACAAGACTAAGCCTCCAAGACTTGCGTCTTGCAGCTAGTTGTGTTTGGAAGTGATTTTTGGAATATCTAATTAAATCTTTAGACATTTATAAATCTGGTTGGTCTTTACTATAGCTATGCTAATTCAAGTTCAAACTATTCCTATACTGATGGGTTTTTCTAAGATCTGAAGTAAACTTGAATACATACCAATAGTGTAATAGCTAATTGCAAGACTCTTGCTGCAAGAGCAAGACCAAGACTGGGAGCGCAATACTAAAACCATTATCGTCTCGTCTTGTTCTTGCATTTGGGCAACACTAGTCATAGCGCCTCTGACCGCGCGTTGGTTCTGCTGCCGGCTTTTTATGGCGCTGGTATTTATATGTCACATATCCTTGATAGTAATTTTTTGTACATTTGTTCTTTATATTAAAATTTTCTCGTAATTTTACACCCGTGGGAGAAATATTGAGCACCCACAAATTGAGCCGGCTCGTCCGAAGTGATACCACGGGCTCACAGAATACTCGGTATAAAACGGTATAAGTATGTACTGTATTTCAATAGCATTATTAGTTCTATAATTTTTTTGATCAGTGATTGAGGATATAGGAGACCCTTGAAATTATGCCGTTTTAGCGGCGTCACAACAGCATCACAACGAAAGCGTCGAATGTGGCGCGGTTGTCCATGGGCGGCGGTGCTCTTTCACCATATAGGAATACAGTTGGGTGTGTCCATGAGCGAAGGACCGCTTATTAATTGTCTCTTGGCTCGTTTGCCTCCAGCTTTTCATTAAAAACATAACGGCTCTATGTTTACACAATTGCCCATTATTCCAGGCAGCGATGTCCGATGGTTTATTTATAAGCCGATCGATGCCTTTGCGATGCAAATGTCGCGATTAATCGTCGAGGCATTAAGGAAATGTGACCTTGTAGAATGCGGTTTTACGGTTTTTTTCGCTGTTTACACTCCACCCGGTGATTAGATTGTGTAAACTGTTGGAAACTTGTTTTTTTAATACGCTGGCTGACCCCGCAAATATTTTTCCCATATAAATTACAGAACTAATAATGATATTATAAATATGAGTTGATAGACAAGGGCGAAAATTTAGAGTTATATATCCGAGAGCCTTATAGCCGAGAGCCTTATAGCTAAGTGCGGTTCGAATCCTGGCCTGGAAAATTATAATTTTATTATTAAACAGTGGCCGTTCGAATGTCATAATACTGTCGATCCCGTGAGAGAGCCTTCTTAAACCGTATGCTGACGCGTTAATTGGGCCGGCTCGTCTGAATTGACACCACGGGCATACAGAATACTCCGCGTGAAATGGTAGCTGTACTTGAAACGTGACTTCTACTGTGTTTTGGTGAGAAAGTGAGGATATCGGAGGCTATTAAGAATGCCGCTTAAGCGGAGTAAAAAGCCGGCAACATAACCAATACGCGGACTGTGGCTCTGTTGTCCATGGACGGTGTTCTCTTACCATATAGAAGACCCACCTGCTCTAGTGTCCGCTATACCTTAAAAAAGTAAACAAAAAAGATCTATAAATTACTTTAGAAAATACGCAAAACCATGAATTATCCAATGGTATTCAAATTTTTTCTGTTGTTAGAAAGTTTCAACACACCATTCGTTGTATTTGACCTGATTCCTTTAGGCAAACACCTTACAGCCTTGACATAAATGCTCTTAAAACAGAAATTAGATGATCGCAAAGCGAATTAAGTAACTCACTTCTAGCTACTTAGATCGACGTACTTGGTAATTTAAAACAGTATCATTATCATCATCATTATTTAAGCCGTAGGATGTTGGACATAGGCCTCCCCTTCGGACCTCCATGCATACCTGTCGAAGGCGACCTGCATCCAGCGTCTTCCGGCGGCATTTATAATGTCATCTGTCCACCTTGTGGGTGGACGTCCCAATTAAAACAGTATACATAGTTTTATTACATAAGAAATTCAGCGACGAACGAAAAATTTCCCCACAACACATTTTTTACAATTTTTTCTTTTGTAGAATGTTTCCCAGGGATCATGGATCCCATGTGCGGCGGTGTTGTCTTACCATATAGAAAACCCACCTACCTGCTCCGTTACCGTATTACATAATATTTCATAGCGAAGTTTGTTTTTCATATTAAAGAAACAGCGATGTATTGTTTAACTATATGGCTTTTAGCATCGGTACAATGGTTTTGTTGCGTTATCGGCACAATAGCGTAGACTAACATTCCGTTCCCACGTCGCGTCGTTTGTGAAGCGGTAGCTATGAATAGTGAGAATTGGGTATCTAGGAGCGAGATGGTGCCTTGATAATGTGGCACGATTGAATAAATCACTTTTTTAACAACTGTATTAGAATACAGAAGCATTATTTTTTATCCTTTATCAGAGAACGGTGTAGGTGGGTCTCCTATATGGTGAGAGAACATCGCCGCCCATGAATAATCACGCCACAGTCCGCGTATCATTGTGTTGTCGGATTTTTACGCCGCTAAAGTGGAATTTTGAAGGGCCTCCGATAGCATCACTTACTGTGCGAAACACAGTACGAGTACCGTATTATACACACTGAATGTATCATTTTATAAATAAAATTCTCATTTCGCGGTATTCGTTGCCAAACTTCTCTGTTGGTCGAAGTCAAGTTTTGTTAAGATTTTGTACATTATTGTTGGGTATGGGCATACAGAATACTCAGCGTGAAACGGTACTTGTACTGTGTTTTGCAGAGTGAGTGAGGATATCGGAAGCCCTTAAAAGTGCCTCCTAAGCGGCCTAAAAGCCGGCAACAAAACCAAAGCGCGGACTATGTTGGTGTTATTCTCTTACCATGTAGGAGATGCACCTGATCCATTGTCCCCAATAAAATAAAAAAAATCTATGCGATATTGGGAATGAGAACTTGTAGAGTGAAAACGCGATATTTCATTGCATGTAACTAAACAAATTGAAAACTAGAACACAGTGTTTACATGAGCCACGTATATTTGCGTGCAGTCCGACGCCCTTACTTGCAATAAATGTGCCATGAAAATTGATTGATATTTTTCTTCCTTTTGTGAATCTTGTTACTACCGAATCTACCGTAAGGAACCGGGAATGGTTGACTAACTTTCGACTGAAATTCGTATATCTTTGATGTTTATCTGAATATAAAAAAAACAATAACTAAAATACTTTTTTTTGTTTAGTGGACAATGGAACAGGTGGGTTTCCTATGGTAAGAGAAAACAGCCTTATAGAGACAACCGTGCCACCATACGCGTTTTGGTAGTGTTGCCGGCTTATAAAGCCTATTAAGCGGTGTAAATTCAAGTGTCTCCGATGTCGTCACTCACTCACCGAAAAACAGTACAAGTACCATTTCACGCTGGGTATTCTGTAAGCCCGTGCTATCACTTCGGACTAGCAGGTCGAATTTTTTAATTTTTAATTTTTATATACATACCTAATGTATATAAAAATTACTATCAACGAGGTATGTGTAGGCTTTTGTGGTAAGAGAAAGGTCAAGCTAATAGCAGGTGTGGCGCAATTCAACCATTGACCTCAGCTGTTCCGTATAAAATACAACCTCATACATAACTTTATGACACTTAATATTAATTAATGTATAATTGTCGGGCAGGTGATACGTTCCGTGGAAATTGTTTCGTTTCCTGATTTTGTTAACCAATACGGGAAAAGTGTTTTATTACTTTCGAATTGTTTGATTTGTATACGGATGTATAATTCTAGTGTATTACTACAATAGCTATTGTTACCTACGGATAAAATGATAACTCTCCATTTTGGTAGTCGGATAATTTGTTTTGCCTTACGGAACTTCTCTACTAATACTGGTAATTTGGGTATAAAAGTTCAAATCGACCCGTCAGAGAGCCATGTTGAAGCATATGCTGACGCACTAATTTGATCGTCTCGCCCCAAGTGATACCACGGTCTCACAGAATACTCAGCGTTATTTTTTATTTTTTTTACTGTATTTCGCAGAGGATCTTGAAATTACACCTTTTTAGCGGCGTTAAAAACCGTCAACATTACCAAAACGCGTATTGTGGCACGGTTTTCTATGTAACATAACTTATGCACGGACATTGGCGCGGGTGATGATGGGCGGCGGTGTTTTCTTACCATATAGGAGACCCACCTGCTCTGTTGTCCGCTATCTCATAAAATCAGCTGTTCTTAGAAACACATTCAGTGATAATGAATCAATTATATTAAAAAATAAATGAATCCATTTATATGAAAATTTCAGAAAATGCTATTTAGCCATAGAAATCATTTTATGAATAACTTTAATTTAAGTATATTAAAAAATAAATATAAAAGGAAAAATGTAATGTTGTATGTATTTTTCAAATCTTAACCCAAAAATATATAAATATTTTACACGTATAGAAAATTCATTGTATTTAAGTTTTTTAAATATGCATCTTACTGCGTACATAAAATTGTTAATTAAAATCAATAATAAAAATAAGAAAATACTACGATTTTTTGTATTGTAAAATTGAAATTTGTATGTGTTGCTTAAATTTTTCGATTGTATTTTAATATTATTTGTAGTTTTTAAAAGAAAATAAAAGCTCAATTTCGTTTCTCTGAATAATCAAAAAATAATACATTTAAAGCCCATACTTCTAGTCTTATAAATTAACAATTATGTGTACAATATAAATTAATAATTCAGAAAATAATAATTTTCTAATACAAACACCATAATGACATCTTGCCAAGTGTTGAGATTTAGGCTTTGTCTACGCTAGACAAAGAAAACAGTCTTATTTCAAAAGGAGTCGATGCTTTTCTTTACATATATATTAGAGTATGTAATGGCAATTACCGGGCAACAATAAATCAAAATAGTAAATTAATTATTACATTATTGTTCTTTTAGTAGAAAAAGGAAATTGAATACTCACTTTAAGGAGTAAATCAATACATAATGTGAAATATATTTCGTTCTAAGTAGTCTTGTTGTGTTCGCAAATAGATGTCATCAAAGCTTCAAAATGCTTCGGAAACGAGACAAACAAATGCAAATTACACTTTCCTGGATAAATTTGAAAATTTATCCAGGAAAGAAGAAGAGTCGAGATTTAGTCGCTCCCTTGTTAGATTTTAACCTAAACGATTTGAACTTGTATATGTTAATTGTTTAAGTTAATTTTTGATAATTGAACATCAAGTTCTACTAGGTAGTTATATTTATTTATTTTAAGAGGTTCTCCGCTCATGGACACCTCCAGCCGGACCACGGGTGCGTTGCCGGCTTAATGCCAATTATTCATATAATAGTACGTGAGATATTTATCTTTTTATTAATACTTTTCATGAAGAATTGAGAACATTTATATGGAGAAATTTCATATTTTCATATAAAATTAATTAGAAGTACTTTAATCTTAATACTCACAACTGTTTGAATAATCGTACTACAAACTTAAAAATTATTTGATGCAAGTAGAATTCTAATACGTAACACCCGTGGAAAAGACATACTGAAGTATATGACGCACTTTGGGTCGGCTCGTCCGTTGAGATACCACGGACTCACATGATATTCAGCGTATAACGGTACTTTTAATGTTTCGTAGAATGAGTGAGGGTATCGGAGACCCTTAAAAGTGTCGCTTAAGCGGCATAAAAAACCGGCAACACAACTAATACGCGGACTAGGGCGCGGTTGTTCATGGGCGGCAGTGTTCTCTTATCATATAGGGCACCCACCTGCTCCGTTGTCCGCTATAGAATAATAATAAAAAGATAACTGTACTATTATTACGCCATTTTAAATATAATCCACTGTTGTGTACTCTCATCATCATCATACTCAACTGTTGTTCTCGAACGGGAACATAAATATTACGTCTAATTTAAGCGCGTAGATAATCTTAGAATACAAATTAATTTATTCATAGGCATATCTCGCTCGGCGTGTACATGTGGTAACTGGTTGCTTAAAATAAAACTTAGATTGCCTCCGAGATGCATTAATAGCGTAGGTTTTTTTATGTGTCCTTGGTAAATAAGGCATTACGAAATGATTTGGTATCTTTGAGAGTCTCGTGGCCGAGTGCTTTAATAAGTCTATCGTGTAGCGAGGGGTACCGGTTTCGAGTCTCGGTCCGGAAAATTATATTTTAATTTATAATTTATTCGGTCTCTGGAAGGGCTTGATAGTGGCCGGGCGACTGGTATGTAGTGTAAAAAGTCTGTGAAATGGTAGTTGTACTTAAAACGGTACTTCTTCTGTCTTCAACTGAGTAAAAACGGTACTTCTGCTGTCTTCAACTGAGTAAGTGAGGATATTGGAGGCCTTTACAAATGTCGCTTAACCGACGTAAAAAGCCGGCAGCACAACCATTGCGTGGACTGCGGCGCGGATGTTTCTGGGCGGTGGTATTCTCTTACAACGTAGAAGACACACCTGCTGCGTTGTCTGCTATACCATAAAAAATGTAGAGATGTCTCGTTTTAGCAAAAGCCTTTGCGTGAATAGAATGGATTGTGGCGCTTGTCTCCAGTCAGTCTCGCGGCGCACGCGGCGCGGTTCGCGCGCAAAATACGCGTTCGAAATTCAAATCGAAGTTTATCGATGTTTTTATATGTTGCCAGTATTTTCAACGGTTTGTTAATACTCTGTGCTGAGTTGTGTCTATGAAAATTGATTTTTTATTTAATTTACTGCTGTATGTTTTGATTTCGATGCGTTGATATATGTGTTTTTGAAAGCGTGGCCTTTTAATATTATTTTCTATTACCATTTATGATTCATTAGGTTCTGTCTAGGAATAGAAATAGAATTCAACGCTGCGCACGCACGCCGCATAAATACTATCCTTTTTAGGTGTAGTTGGCTTTCTTGTTTAAAACGAAACGAATCGTATATTATGTATTTAATATCTATGGTGTGTATTCGCTCCAAGTTTATTCGCTCCACTGAACTACAAAATGCCATAGTTTTACAGTGTTTTAACACTGAAATATAAAGGCTCCATAGTATCAACAGACAATGTTTATCAACAGACAATGTTACGTTATTAATTACTATAAAGCAAAAAGAACACTTTGAATAGATTTTTTTTATTAAAATATTAAACTTACCAATGTTTTGAAGATTCTTAAGGTTTTGACTACTAATTGAATTTTTTCTTCACTCGATTTGGGATTTTTGAGCAAATTGTGAAGAGTTGTTTAAATAATGTAAAGAGATATATCCTATTGCTTTAATAGGTGAATGTTTTGGGTATCGCTTATTTGAATTGCTGGACGGTTGCCAGGTCGCTATAACATAGCGGGTACAATATTTCTCCCGAGTGACACTCATGCTGTTAAAATGTGAGTAGTCATTGCCAGCGATTCCATCTAAGTGGGCTGTTTTTAAATGGAAATGTTTTTAGATGAGTATTTTGATTGGTCCAATTGATCGTAATAAGTTCAACACCAAGTTTTCGTACATCTGTGAAAACTTAGTTGTGAGAGGGTAGTTTATGGGATTCATGGCATTTATCGGGGAGCTCTTGACCCATTGCAATTTTATAATCTTGTATTTAATATTGAATATTCTTCCTTCGTGAGAGAGCCGTGTTGAAGCATATGCTGACGCATTAATTGGTTCGTTTCGTTCGAAGTGATATCTCGGGCTTATAGAATACACAGCGAGAAAGAGTACTTGTACTTGTTTCGCAGAATGAGTGAGGATATCGGAGGCCCTTAAAAGTGCTGCTTAACCGCCGTAAAAAGCCGGCAACACAACCGATGCGCGGAGTGTGGCGCGGTTCATGGGCGGCGGTGCTCTCTAACATATAGGAAACCCATCTGCTCCGTTGTCCGCCGTAGAATAAAATAAAATAAATATGAGTTGTGTAAGGTCGGCAACGCAGACGCTGCCCAACTGGGACAAAAGTTAACCACTGATCCTAGGTGATTTTTATGCTTGAATACCGGTTTTTTAATATGAACATTGTTTTCCTTTTGGTTACCATTCTGTTATGTTCAGTTTGTTTATTTCCTTCAGTGTATTTATGTCCAAGAATGAAAGTTCATTTTAAAATAAATGAATGATTTATGCAATTTACATCGGGACGTGTGCTACTTTTTCTTATGTAAACGATCTGCAAGTCTCTAACGTATCCGGAAAATTTTTAACCGAATGGAAATGCGGTTTTCACTCACCGCTGTGTAACCAGATTAGAGGCGAGGTTAAAGTTTGTTAGTTGTGGTTAATCTTGAACTTTTCAGTTTAAAGTAGTCACTGATGGGGAAGTTACGGTCAGAAACTTGTCCCTTGTAATAATCTTACAATAGTACATTGTTCATAGCTTTATTTACTAACCTACCCTGGAAAAAGAGGCGTGTTATTAGTTTGACATTTTTGTCTGTTTGACTGAGGTATTGTAGCTTCTAAATAATATATCCCCAAAGGAATAGATATAGATATGTTTCATTCATAAAAATTCAAATACGTATTTTACTAATTCAATATATATTTATAATAATAACGCTTCAGCATGGCTCTCGCAAGGGTGCGACAGTACTAAGACACTCGCCCGGCCACTGTCAAGCCCTTCCAGAGACCGAATAAATTATAAATTAAAATATAATCTTCCGGACCGGGATTCGAACCCGATACCTCTCGCTTCATTGTACACTCTTAAAACCATTAAGCCACGAGGCTCTCAAAATATGATAGTATAAGGAGATATGTATAATATGATTGTCATCGAAATCGATTTACTTTGTATTAAATTAACGAATAATTAATACCTGTTGGTGATTGTAAAGCCTATAATTGCGATTATAATCGATGTAATAATAGTGTTATTTATAATTCTGGGCATGTGCACGTTTCTCAGTCACTTGTGAGTCACGGTTCCCGTTTTAAATGTTAACCGTCATTTTTGCCTTTTTACAATATCGCGTTACGGTTGATAATTTTGAAAATTATACTTGTTGAATTTGATTTTCCGAGAAAATTATCTACACATACATAGTAACATATCGGCAGAAGAAATGAGGCAAAGATAATTTGTGTAATAATAATGTCTTAATAGTTAAGGCTGTTATATTTTATTATTGTGTGTGGAAAACGATTTTTTACCGACATTTAAATCAAAGACAAAGTTTGTGGATTTGTTTTTCATTAAAAATTATTGCAGTATGTGCGTAACTTCTTTGAACGTTAGTCGTATGTATAAGATATATGTATATATAATAATATAATGGTAAAATATAATAAATCAATATTACTACGAAACTTAGAGAATATCAATGTTAAACATTACTTGTCCTGTGTTTCGCTGAGTGATTGAGGATAACAGAGATCCATCAAGTTATTCATAATAATCGTAAAAAGCCGGCAATAAAACCAAAGATCGATTTGTGGCGTGGTTATCCATGAGCGGTGGTGATATTTCACCTTCAAGGAGACCTTTTTTTGTTATCCGTATAACAAAAAATAAACAAATGCTCCAATAAATATATTTTAAAGATCAAGGAAGCGTCGATTGTTGAAAAATTTCAATTATCTCACAACGATGCTTAATTTCAGCAAAAACAAGAAAAATTCGTATTCACGACGCATTAACTTTATTTTATTATACATACTAATTACAGATAATTACTTGACACTGAAAAACCTTGGAGTAATGCGGATGAATGCGGCGCGCGATCAATCATCACTGACAGAACGATGAGCTAGGATAACTCTGCGCAGGCGGTGTTTTGTCATCGATAATTTTTAATATTAAATTTATTATATGAGCGATGGCAAACGAGCAGGAAGCTCACCTAGTTTAATTAGTCCTCCGCCCATGGACACCCTTAGCTCTTGCTATAAAAAACGACATTAAGTTAATTATTAAAAAAAAGTGGCACTCCCGGTCTGCCGCGGTAAAGCACAACTTTTTTATCAAATTGTGTAATTTTAATTTTTTTTTAAATTTCATTTATGCATTAAGTATTTGTTTTCTCTTCGATATTTTTCAAGATACAGTGGTGCTTCGTACAGTCGTTTTTAATGGAATCGTTGGCAAACGAGCAGGAGGCTCATCTATGATAACAGGTCCTCCGCCCATGGACACTTTCGAGAGCCTCGTACCTAAGAGGTTTAATAGGACTACCATGAAGCGAGGGGTATCGAGTTCGAATCCCGGTTTAATTAATTATTTATTCGGTCTGTGGAAGGGCTTGACAGTGGCCGAACGAATGTTTTTATACTGTCACACCCATGGGAGAGTCATGCTGAAGAATATGCTGACGCACAAATTGGGCTGGCTCGTCCGAAGTGATACCACGGGCTCACAGAATACTCAGCTTACAATAGTAATCGTATTTGAAACGGTACCTCTACCGTTTTGCGCTGATTGAGAAAGGATATCGGAGGCCCTTAAAAATGTTGCTTAAGTGGCGTAAAAACCCAGCAACACACTCAATGCACGGACTATGTGTTCTCTTACCATATAGGAGAAAATCGTGCTTCGTTGTACGCTCCTTTTTTGAAGGTCAAAATTGGTAATAGTTTGGAAATACCTCTGCAGGCAACTGACTCCACAAAGTAGCTTTTACCTTTTGCAGACTTTTGTAGTACTCGGTGCTTAAAAATTCCATATTTTTCAATCAAGTCGGCCAATTTGTAAAGTAAATAAAGCAAGGCGGAAGTTCTTAATAAGCAGCTGTTCAAAATCTTATTATCGAAGATGCCGCCCATCAGCAAACATGGTTTCACGGCAAATCAATTGTGTCAGAATGATGTTCGGATAATTAATGACGCGAATGACACTTTTACGAGATGACACTTTGTAAGTTTGTCATTTCCTCTTCGATGATTCGGTGTTTTTATACGTCATTCGCAGATATGCGGACGAATCAGCGGAAATTATGAAAAGATTATCCTCATTTAAATGCGTGTATTTCTGTTGGGGTGTTTTCATACTATTTTTGTTTGTTGTATAGTGGGTAACGGAACGGGTGAGAGATCACTGATACTGATACAAATGAGATGACCGATAACCTAAGAAAATC
The DNA here is from genome assembly GCA_018230265.1 of Delias oraia. Taxonomy (NCBI): domain Eukaryota; kingdom Metazoa; phylum Arthropoda; class Insecta; order Lepidoptera; family Pieridae; genus Delias; species Delias oraia. The sequence continues at coordinate 471 of DWCF01002499.1, read as the reverse complement.
GCGCCACAATCTGTGATTTTGTTGTATAACATACGAGTCTTGAAAATGCCGATTCACATAGCGAAACAGAATAAATAATGTTTCACTCTGATGTTCTGTTAGCCCGTGGTATCACTATGAAAGAGCCGGCCCACTTATTGCGCCAAGACCTAATAAATTATTATTTTTATATAGACCGGAGATTGAACCCGCTACCGCTTCGTGTTAGGCTTATAAAGCTATTTATCTACGAGTCTCTCAAATTATGGGTATTCTACTTAAATTTTTCTCATTTATAATGTATATCGCTCAACCGGCGTCAAAATCCGGCAACAGAATCAATGGGTGGCGAGGTTGTCCATAGGCGGCGATGTTCTCTTACCAGATAGGAGAGTCACTTGCTCCGTTGTCTGCTATAAAAAAAACAAAAATTATTAGACTTTGTAACTCGATCAAAATGCTATTTCCCTATAAAGCCAAACTCTTTGGCAC